>JAJOZX010009476.1:127500-145682 GCA_023014485.1 Bathynomus jamesi | reverse complement strand
TAAAGTTATTATAAAAAAATTCGCGATTGTATGCTTATATTTCATTACAAACAGTAAAATATAATTTATATTTACTTGAGCGAAAAATCTATCGCTCCATTTGGCTGCAATTTATTTTGTATTCAAACAGCGGTACGCTGTTTGAAACTATGCTAAGTTTAGAATATTATGTACTGTATGAAGGCTTACTCAAAATGCCTCATGAATCATGATATGCCACATGAATTTTTAAATATATTTCAAGAATATTTATTTTAATATCTTAAAATTAATATATTTTTTATCTGTTAAATTAATATTTATCGTTTCAAGCAAGGGGGAGCGACCGCTCCATCGCTCCTATACGCCAGTCGCCACTGATACGCACATATTTGAAGTTTGAAAATTTACAAGTAATTTGGACCAGAATTTGAATTTTAAAAAAGTTCATTCGAACGAATTTTTGTCAGTTTGAAAAGTTAGCAAAGATACTGTCATTTTTCTGTTTTGTAATAAAATTTTGCGTGGCCGGACAGTTTGCCTACGGACAGTTTGCCTACGGACAGTTTGCCTACTGGACAGTATGCCTATGGACACCATGCCTATGGACACCAGGCCTACCGGACATTATGTCTAACGGACATGATGCCTAACAGACATGATGCCTAAAGGACATTTCGCATCTACACTCTTTCATGACGAGAATATTTTCTTAATTTTTTTTATTATATGTGAACAACTGTGGTATATTTATCCTTACCTTATTTTAACTTATTTAACTTATTTAACTTCAGATTCATGCAAAAGAATTAATTCAGGTTAGGTAGGTTAGGTAAGGTTAGGTTAGGTAAGGTTAGGTTAGGTAAGGTAGGTAGGTAAGGTAAGGTTAGGTAAGGTAAGGTTAGGTTAGGTAGGTTAGGTTGCTTTTGTTCCTCTTCAAGATGTTAGCAACACGTTTGAACGATTTACGGCTGTTTTTGACGAGGAAACGGACGAGATCTTGGAAGACTTTCTAACCTATTTCGAGGCTACGTGGATTGGAATTCTGCAGCGAGGACGAAGAAGACGGCCTGCTTTTCTGCAACAACTCGATAGAGGGCTGGCACAGAGCCTTCGACCTACGAGTCGCCATTACACACCAACTCTGTGTCGACTTGTAGACCGATTGCGTAATTAAAATAAAATTAAATATATGAAAATGAAATAAAATGAAATAGAATGAAATAGAATGGAATAAAATCGATGCCTCAATAAGCTGCGTCTGTTAGGCGTGTCGTCCTTTAGGCATCATGTCCGTTAGACATAATGTCCGGTAGGCATGGTATCCATAGGCATAATGTCCAGTAGGCAAACTGTCCGTAGGCAAACTGTCCGTAGGCAAATTGTCCATAGGCAAATTGTCCGTAGGCAAACTGTCCTAGTACCAAATTTTGAATATTTTAATTTTTTTTTACCATTTACAAAGGTTCTGCGTAGAGGTAGGGCTGGCTGCAGTTCATTTTGGTAACCCTTACAACTATAAGAGGTTAATAGAACCCAGAACACGATATATATATATATATATATATTTCGTGATTCCTTCCTGTTCGTGAAAGAATTACAAACATTATTAATATTATTATTATTATTATTATTATTATTACATCCCAGAAATTTTTCTCAATATCTTTTGAATTTAATCGTTGGGTTGAAATATTTGTCCTTGAAGAGGTCACAGTGTCATAATTACTTTTCCAACACGCTATTACTGCATTTCCTTCGGCACCTTCATTTTTCATATTTCTGTTGTCATTTTCAGCTTTACGTCATTACAAAAATAAACTTAATTTATATTATTTATTCGTGGTAAATTAAATAGGAGATAGAAAATTAAGCCATATAAGATGTGTTTTAAGCGGTATTCTATATTAAATCCACTGATCTCAGATCAGGAGTTAACATTACGAGAAAGTTAATTATTAGAAATACTCTTTTGTTACAAAAAATAATTTTTAGGTAATTCAAAACGTTTTAATTTTTATCTATTTTAATATTATACCGAAATAGACGCAATATCAGTGGAACATACAAACGATATACAGGTATGTATAAATGGAAAGTTTGAAATTACAGATAAAATCGTATGCTCTTGGTCCATTTTGTATAGAGTAAGCTTCAGGTGTGATATGAATGCGTGATTAGAACAGTTTTATTACTATTGCCTCAAGAAGGTAGCACAAAAACTCGCGGTTTATCTTGACACTGATGAATGGTGCGCCAGGAGATTGTAATATTCAGTGTGTCTACGGTATAATGCGAACTAACATGAAAGATAATGGATTGGATGCTCATCTGAATATGATAAATTAAAGCTTTGTTGCTTCAAGCGGTGATGACCTACGTACAAAAGCTTTGTTGGCAAATTGACCCTCGGTATATTTATCAATGATGCTCAAGCTGCTTGTACCCTGAATGGGTATATGGGAGGAGCAGTGATTTATAAAACAGTGAAGCATATATTCTTTATCTTCACGACTTAATCTATAAACAAACTGTGCAATATATATACAGTGTGTCCCAGAAGTCTGGACTCGTAAGGAAAATAGACATTATATTTTTTAAAGTGAAAGAAACACATTTCTAATGTCAGTTTTACAAATTTCAGGAGAAAATACCCTGATGGCTCAGTATACCAATGGAGAGAAGGTGGAACTGGTATTGCTACATGTTTCCGGAAAATGCCAGAGGGAGGCATGTCAGTTATTTCACGAACATGCCTCCTTCGGGCTTTTTCTGGAAACATGTAGCAATACCAGTTCCATCTTCTCTTCATTGGTATGCTGAACCATCAGGATATTTTCTTTCCTGAAATATGTAAAACTGACATTAGAAATGTCTATTTTCCTTATATATTTTACCTTGTATATTGAAATAACTAGCAGGAAAAAATAAAACATCCACTCGGAGTACTTTGAAGTTTATTTCAACTCCTCTTCAAGGAAACTGAAGAGGAGGTAGAACAAAAAAAACAATAAAAGACCACTGAGTAGGGAATAAATGGTGCTGGAACAGAAGAAAGAGATTGAATCACACAAATTTCATAAAAGTAAGACAGAAAACAAAATAATCTAAAAGACAGATTATACCCGAATATTACAAAACAGGTTCGTGTAAATATAGCTTCAGATGCCTATATAACTACTTTACTATTTTTACCCTTCTATGTTCAGACATTCAGTCAGGGAGAAAAAAATGTTTGAATATAGAGTGTCCGTATTTTCATATTAAATAAGGATGCCCAGAGAAGAGAAAGAGTAAAAACATTTCAAATCTCAAACAAAAGAAGTGATAGTATAATGAATTATGAATTCAGTTACAAACTATAGTATATTTCATAAACATAGATAGCTTTTAAATTAATGTAAAATTAAACATTCTACCCTCATTAAACCAGTTTAATAAACACTTACCGAATGTCTAGTGTGAAATGGAAATTTATTTTAATATAGTTAATGTTACTATTTTTCCAAAAGCTTAGAGACCCCCTGGAAGCTTCCTACAGACCCCTGGGGGTCTGTACAGACCACTTTGGGAATCCCTGGACTATAATCCACGAAGGACATTTTTCAGAAAAAATGAGAACGATGAAAAAAAACTTAATTTTAATGAGAAAATACTGAACTTCGCAGATATATATACTCCAGCAATACATACATCACCCTCTGTCCAACAGTACCCACAGTTAATTCAGCAACTACAATGGTACCAAAAGCCACATCCCTAGTATTCTCAGATGCAACGGCCTAACCAATAATACCAACACGGAACCGACAAAACTGACCAGAAAACAACCAAAGGATGAAGAAGAGCAATGTCTAAGAATTATCGCCCAGCTGTACTCACCTTACACCTTATAAAATGCTTTGAACATGTAATTAGAGACAAAATTTCTTATTACCTACAAGAAGAGAAATTAGTCAATCCGAACCAACATGGTTTCAGGGCGGGATGATAGTCCGTCACAATTATTAGACCACCAGGACAAAATACTGAAAACATTGTGGCGAAGTCGAGATATAGCTGTAATATACAGGGTGCTTCAAAAGTCAGGTTACATAGGGCTTTTCTGTTTCTTTGCAAGTAACTGAGTTATCAGATGTTATCGAAGGAGGAGCGCATTGATGTGATATTCCTAGCTGGCTGCACAAGTGCATTGCCGTTAACGGTGGCCATATCGAACATGTGATGTGACTATTCCCCTGTATCATTACATAATACAGTATTTCCCTATGTAACCTGACTTTTGAATCACCCTGTACATTGTTTTTGCTTAAGCTTTCGGTAAATTTAATTCGGTAAACTTAAGAAAAACAGGAATTACTGTAAAGTTTAGGATATTTAATTTTTAAACGCCAAGAACACATTGAGTATTAGTAAATGGAGTTATGGTAAATTTGAAGTCTCAGAAGTGATCAGCTTTGACCCACAAGGAACAGTATTAGTCCCCTTGTTGTTTGTAATAATGATTGCAGAAATATATGTAGATATTAAAGACAGTATCGTATTGTGCTTCTCGAACGACACAAAGATATGTATAGGAAAATAGCAAATGAAGATGACATAGAAAAACTACAAAATGACATTGATACACTATTCAGATGGGCAGAAGACAACAATATGAAGTTTGACGAAAATGAATTCCACCTGATAAGATATGGTGATAAAAAAAGGAGCTACAAAATAAAGGATACAAAATACTACAAAGCAAACAGATAACACGAAACCCATAAGACAGGGATCTTGAAGTAATGTCATCGGATTTAGAATTCAGGAAACATTATAACATTAACATTATAACAGTTAAAAAATCAATGGAGGAACTTCCACAGCAGAAAAGCAAACATCATGCTAAAACTATGGAAGAGTTTAGTCCTACCAATATATCATACTAAATATTGCTCAGTGCTCAGTGCCTTTAATGCAGAGACCTGAGTCTTGTTGAGAACACAGTGTTTTTTGACAATTCATATGTGAGTGAAGTTACATTAATTTATGTGGAGTGGTTCAAAAGTTTTAGCCCGGACACAAAAGCGTGACGAACAGACGGACAGACGAACAGACAGACGAACGGATGGGCGGACGGACGAACGGAGAAGTGCAATCTAGTATGACCCCTCCAAATTTATTTGGTTGGGATCATAATCATAGAAAAATTTAGTCCTACCAATAAATAATTGATTATTGCTCAGTACTCATAAACCCATACAGAAAACTAGACATTGAAAACATAGAGGCCATACAAAGGACTTGCTTGGCACAATTATAATTCATGACACTCTATTTCCTGGAAAGAAGTTATAAACAATACACACTAATATACATAACGAAAATACTTGAGGGATATGTCCCAAACTTTAGAAATGTAATGGAAACACAATGAACTGATAGGTGGTACATCATGTACTGCCCCAGCTGCGGTGGAACAAGGGACGATGAAAACGAAGATGGAAAATACTCTCAGAATACGAGGCTCAAAATGCTTCAACGCCCTGCCGAAGGAACTGAGGAACCTCCACCTTCAACAATATTAAGAACCAACTAGACAGGTTCTTGTGCAAATTCCCTAACTGGTCATTCCCTAACTGGCCATTCTCATCCTTCCACGAGGGAAGGATGAGAATTGACAACCCTCTCATCCATCAACTCCCCCAACTGAGGTGGGGTGCTGCAGAGGGGTTGACTGCAGGTCAGTCCTGAGCCGTCGTTCGAAGTCATTTATAGGAATACAAAGTAAATATATGTATAGGATGAATTTCATTATTAAACACATGAAATTAATAAATGTTACACACCCACAGGAAAAAATAAAAGGCGATTTCGAGGCCTTTCGTGCACTTAAACACTTCATTTCCAGACGAGGTGTTTAAATACACGAAAGCCTTGGAATCGCTGGATCTTTTCCAAATGGACGACCCCACGGGATTTAATTGAAAATTTATATACTAATAAATTTTTATATTCTAAAAACGAAAATGACATTATTTTCCTGGAGAAATATGCGCAACATACGAAAAAAAAATTGCATTTATATGCGCACTAGTTTGCATGGCGCATGACCGTTATCTAAATTATGTAATGTTATGTAGTGGGTTTTACAAAATAAAATGCGATAATATCCTTTATTTATTCAAATTTGCAAAATTTAATAATATTTTAATAAATAAATCTTCATTTTTCTCCATACGAACTCGCACAAACAGTAATTTTTGTCGTTGTTATTAATGTTTATTTGTTGCCTGCTTAGACCTAGTTTAGTCTGAATATTATTGTTGTAGTGTGAGCATATGATAATGCAGTGCTGTGATCTATCTACTTGCGTGCTGCCCCCGGTCAATTGAATGCCCCGTTAGGTCATTTGAATGCCAGGTTAAGTCAATTGAATGCCCGGTTAGGTCAACTGTCAACTGTAACGAAAATATCACTACTTAACCTAACCAATCGTCAAGGGCGTACAGTTGACTTAATCGGGCATTCAATTAACCGGGGGCCACACAGCAACCTCGTATCCGGGTGTCATGAACGGTGTAAACTAGATAACGGTCATACGCCATGCAAACTAGTGCACATATAAATGCAATTATTTTCGCATGTTGCGCATATTTTTCCAGGAAAATAATGTAATTTTCGTAATAAGAATAAAAAAATTTATTAGTATACAATTTTTCAGCTAAATTCCATGGGGTCGTCCATTTGGAAAAGATCCAAATCGCTTTTTATTTCCCGTGGGTATATATATATATATATATATATATGAAGAAGGAAAACATTCTTCAGGAAGACTTAAGTTTGTATTTCTTAAACACCAATACAGTTTCGGCTCCTCGCGAGTCCTTGTCAATTGGTAATGACCGCATAAACAGAGTATAGAGTTTATATACACCTGGAAGAGAGAGAGAGAGAGAGAGAGAGAGAGAGAGAGAGAGAGAGATTGACAAAATTAAAGGCAACTTTATTTTTTTTTTAATTTATTTGATTATAAACGTTAGTAAATATTAACAAATTTATTGAATGCATAAATGGAAATGGACAATGAACACCATTTTGAATATATTCATTCAATTAATTTATTATTTATTCTATTTTATAATCAGACCAAACATTTTTTGGAAAAAGTAAAGCTGCTTATTTACTTTTATCAACCCTCTGCACACACACACACACACACGAGTATTTCAATTACAACACTGGGTCTGTTGTCACAATAATAATGAAGCACGGGAGATTTTATTCCTTTGAAAACATTTTCAATGTGATCCCTGTGTTATCCAACACTATTTGCAAATGTCTACTGAAATTTTCCATAACTCGAGCTTGTATTTTATCAGTGATGCTCTCCACAGAAGCTATAATTTCTGCCTTTAATTGTTCATGTGGATCATTCCTGTACGCATTGTCCTTAACGAATTCCCATAAGAAATAATCACATGGATTCAAATCTGGTGACGACGGTGGCCAGGCCATCCAAATCCAAAAGCGTCCAGGATAGCGATTGGAGATGACCTTATCATGAAAATGTTCACTCAGAAAATCAAGAACGGCATTTGCCGTATGTAGTCTTGCCCCATCTTGTTGGAAAAATGTTTCTTCTCGAATAAAATCTCCCGTGCTTCATTGTAGTTGTGATAGCAGAACCAGTGTTGTAATTGAAATACTTTAATAAATATAAGCAATTCAAATTAGAGCGTCTTTTTTTGATAATTCGGTATATATATACTAGGGGCACCACCCTTTTTTCTTAGCTAAATAATAGGCCATGGGCCTGAAATGTCTTTTGGGCCGTAAGTTTCAACTTTCTGCGCTTCACATAACTGGATTTTTCCAGTTTGAACCTCCCCCTCCTTGTATAAAACCGCTTTTAAACGCCCTTGTATAAAACCGATGATTAACGCAGTTTCAAAAATGGCGTCTGACAGTGATGTACGTCGTAAACAGAGAGCTGTTATCGAGTGCTTAACCGCAGAGAAGGAAACAGTTGGAAATATTCACAGTCTACAAAACGTTTACGGAGATGCTGTTGTTCATCGAAGCACAGTTGGACGCTGATCTAAACATGCGAGATCATCGGAGAGAGGGAGAGTCAACCTCGATGATGAGCCACGCAGCGGTCGCCCGGCATCGGCTGTCACATCTCACACTGTGCAATGTGCTAACAGCATCATTCGATCAAATCGGCGCGTCACATACAAGAAGCTATCACTGGAGCTAGGAATTAGTGAGGGAAGTGTGAATACGATAATTCAACAACTGGGATACTCAAAAGTGTGTTCACGGTTTGTTCCTCGCGAACTGACTGAAGATCACAAAGTCCAAAGAAAAGAAATTGCTTCCGAGTCGTTGGTTCGATACGAGACAGAAGGGAATGACTTCCTTTCACGAATTGTAACTGGGGATGAGACTTGGGTACACCACTTTGAACCTGGAACAAAACGCCAATCTATGGAGTGGCATCACGCAGACTCCCCACGCAAGAAAAAATTCAAAATGGCTCCCTCTGCAGGAAAGGTTACGGCCACCATCTTCTGGGACATGAAAGGGGTGATTCTGGTGGACAATATGAAGAAAGGACAAACAATCAACTCAGAGGCATATATTGCTACCCTACAGAGACTCCAGAGACGTATAAAGCGAGTTTGAGCGGAGAGAAAACTGGAAGACGTCCTTCTTTTGCACGATAACGCAAGACCACACAACAGTTTGCAAACAAGAGAGGTCATCACAAAAATGTGCTTGACTGTGTTACCCCACCCTCTACAGCCCGGATCTGGCACCTTCAGACTTCCATTTGTTTGGGCCAATGAAGGATGCTATTCGTGGAAGAAAGTTTCAGAGTAACGATGAGGTTATTGAAGAGATTAAGAGGTGATTCCAATGCAACCCAGCGGACTTTTACCAGCAAGGAATAAAGGCCCTCGTTTCGAGGTGGAGGAAAGTCGTAGAAAAGGATGGAGACTATGTGGAAAAACAAAAACTTGTAAAAAAGGTATGTAACTACTTGTGTACACAATTTCTGAAACTTACAAGGAAACTTGGAAAGAAAAAAAAAGGTGGGGCAAAATATATTGAGTGGCCCTCTTATATATATATATATATATCACTTACATTATTTCCTAATTTCCGTAACGTTCGTGTAAAGTATTGTTGCTCGAATTGCCAGAATTGAAAATAAAAAAAAACTGCTTAATTAGGATGATAAAAAAAACAACAACTAAATTTATTTGCTGATAACGAGTATCGCAGAGAGACGCCTTATGATGTTATCAGTTTTAAAGAAACCGAATAAGGGAATGATGAGATTGTTTTATAGCCAATGAAAGTCGTTATCTTCACGCGCAAGGATTTACATGGAATACATACGCAAATACGAAGGAATGCAAATGACACCAAACAGCAACAGACCAGCTGGTCCCTACGAAGTTATCTATTAGGGAGGAAGGTTAAAAAAACAGGAGAAAATCCGAGTGAAAATTCTACAATACAATGGGGTAGTTAGTCATGCCTAAAATCCGCAGCTGGGCAGCGATACTTCTCCAATCCCCATTCATCGGCTTCCCACCATCGACCTGACCTTTCAACCGCATCTTTGAGTTAAACGAACTAACGTCTAACTGTAACATTATTACAAAAAAAGGACTTCAGTTATGCCATGCAACTCATCCTTCTATTTTAAAGAGTACGATATGCAAATATAAAAATCCCTGAAAAAATTCATAAAAGTTTTATGGTACACGATAAAATACACACACACACACACACCACACACACACACACACACATCGGGTCGGCAAAAAAAGGGAGACATTTTAAATCCTTCATATCTCGGCAAATACGGTACATAGAACCATGAAATTTAATGTTAGTACTAGGTAATTTTATGGTTTGTATGCCATCTTTTAGTATTTTAGCTGAGAAATTGGATTTATGGCGAGTATTCCAGAAAAATCTTGTTAATCATAGGTTCAAGTTGATAATTAAGCGATTTTAATTAACGTAAGCCAACTGCAGGAGGTTTGGACAAGCTTCTCGAGAAAATCGATAAAACAGGAGATATCAAAAGAATACCAGGTAGCGGTATTAAATTTGGCCACCAAACAGTCCTCATTTAAATCCTGTCGATTACGGCCTTTGGGAAAATTTGTCACAGAGAATTTATCGGGTCAAAGTAAGAAATGTCACTCATTTACGACAGCTTCTTCTGGAAAAATGGGATGAGCTACCACAAGAACAAATCAATAAAGCCATAGATGAGTTCCGTCCTAGACTGAAAAAGGTTGTAGAAGTTCGTGGTAAACATATCGAGCAGTTTTTTAACATCACGGTAGCATCATATGTGAGTACTTTGTAACTTTTTATCTGCACATACAATGCAGTAGTAGTGTAAATGGAGAATTTCGAGTGGCATAAAGAAATGTTCAATGAATCCGTAATTTTCATTAGTTTTCTTTGAAACCCGTTCACCGTATAGGAAATTTACTTAGATGTGGGGTGTGAAAAAAATATTGAAATCTGACCATAACTTTGGATTTTACAGCCAAAGTTCGAGGTGTCCCTGTTTTTTTGCCGACCCGATATATGAGAGAGAGAGAGAGAGAGAGAGAGAGAGAGAGAGAGAGAGAGAGAGAGAGAGAGAGAGAGAGAGTTTGTAATTGTTTTAAATATAAATAACAAAGAATGTGAGTATTTTAGTTTGTCTGAATTGCATGGTTTCAATAGCGATATTTTTTATCAATAAAAAATGAAATTTCTCTTCCTATTCCTCACTACACACACACACACACACACACACACACACACATATATATATATATAATATATATATTATATATTATATATATATATATATTATATATCTTACATACTACACAATCTCTTCAAAATTAAAAAAATTAAAAATGGCATCGACCTCAAAAGCCTTCGAATCCCCTGGGGAGAGGATCATAAATGTCCCCATTTCTGGCTCCCCTGCTGCCGATACCGGGAACCTCAGACGCGATAGCGGGGCTTGTTCTGTTACTGCTCAGTTGAGATGTTCTGGGACTCCGCCTGATTCGCTTTTCATAAACTTCTGCAATATTCGTGGTCTTTCCTCAAATTTTCAATCTGTTGAACACCACCTCACCCCCTCTAACCCTCACTTTCTTTTCGTCACTGAAACTCAGGTGTCTTGGACGACTGACAGCAACCCCTTTTCGATACCCTCCTACCTTCTCTATACTCAATTTCATTCCAAAGGTGGTTGTTGCGTATATGTATGCAATGACCTAACTTGCTTTCGTATTCCCGAATTTGAATCCTCCGAATTCTCTACCCTCTGGCTATGGCTTACATGCCAATCTCAAACTAAATACATCCTATCCGACTCTCCTTTTGCTGAAATCGTGCACAACTTCTCTATCTTGAATGACCTAGAGCAGATTGCACGACACCCTAATCGTATCCCCGATCGTCTTGGAGATAGTCCCAATATTCTGGATTTATTTCTCACCTCTCATCCTTCTTACGCTGTCAAACATTTATCTCCATTCGGCTCCTCCGACCACAATCTTATATCTGTTTCCTCTCCTATCACTCCAATTCGGCCTTTGGATCCTCCCAAGAGGAGACGCCTTTTGCATTCTGACGCCACTAATTGGGAGGCCCTTAGGGAGTATTTCTCTGATTTCCCATGGAATGATTACTGCTTCCGCGGCCGGGCGCCTCCGATTGTGCTGAGTGCATCACGGAGGTGATTCTCTCAGGCATGGAAGCGTACATTCCACATTCTATTCCTACTACGTGGTAATGCAAAAAAATCTTGGTTTAATGTTGCTTGTTCTAATCCTTTCCACTCTCAACCCTCTATCATCCAATTATACTTTGATTTCTTGCCTTTCTAAAATTTTTGAGTCTATCTTTAACTCTTTACCGCCGGAATTTTTTGTAGGGTTAAGTTATGAATGCATGTATTTGACATGTTACAAATTTGTCCATTTGGGCGGTTAAGGGTTAATAGGAAGATTCTTAAACCTTCTCTTCTCATAATCTTCTTTCAGATCGTTAGTATGGGTTCCGCAAGGGATGCTCTACTGACGATCATCTTGCATATCTCTCTGACTCTTGGTCATCCTCCTTTCGAGATTTTGGTGAAACCGTTGCTATTGCGCTAGACATCAAAAACTTCTGATTCAGTCTGGCACAAATCTTTAATTTCCAAACTGCCTTCCTTCGGTTTCCAATCTTCTATCCGTGCCTTCACCTCTATTTTCTTTACTGGTAGATCTATAGCCGCTGTTGCAGATGGCCACTATTCTTTATTTAAAGCGAATAATGGTGGTGTTCCTCAGGGCATCTTCTCTTAACATTCTTGGCGTTTCCCTTCCTGCGATCTTTCCTAGAAAGATCACATATACTCTCTTTCTGAAACAGCTTTAAGAGGTTAGGTGTGCTGTACCGGCTCCGCAGTCTCTTCACCCACACTCAGTTGCTTTTTCTGCAGGGGTCTTCTCCGCCACTGTATGGAGTACGTTTCTCATGTGTGGGGTGGCTCAACCCACACAGCTCTACTTGACTAGGTGGAATCAAAGGCTTTTCGTCTCATCAATTTCCCGCCTCTTACTGACTTTTTTCAATCCCTCTCTCTCTTCGCCGCAATGTTGTCTCACTCTCTCTTTACTATCGCTTATAACGGACACTCTTCTTCTGAACTCTGTAACTGCATACCTCCCATAAGGAGTACACGCAAATAATCTCTGGTGTGTGTGTGTGTATACACACCAGACCTTCGACTCAATCTCATTCCTTTTCTCCGCAACTGTCAAACGCAAGCGTAAATAGGCATTTTGAATCTTTCATCTACTCAACAGGTCAACTCTGGAACAATCTTTCTCAATCCAAGTTTCCCTGTTTATGACCTTCAAGCTTTCAAACGCAGAGTGTCCAGGCATCTCAAAAATAATAAACCTTGATTTTGGCTCTCTTCTTCCTCTATAAGGAGGGGAAGGCGATTTTGCGAACATTCGCCCTTGGTCCCTCCTTCATGTATAAGGAAAAGGAAAACAAAGGTTGTCTGGAGAAGCGTAAATATTGGCCAACGTTTCGGGAGAATCTCCCATCTAGAAGACTAAAAGTTAAAATTTGTTAAAACACATTAAAAAGCTAATAAAAAAGTTAAAATTTATAAATAAAATTGAAAGAAATTTAAAGAAAAAACAAACTTATTGCATCAATACGAAAAAAATTATAAATTACATAAAGGAATACAAATTGTGAATAGGAAAAATGCTTTCTTCAGTCAGTTAGCTGATTATTATGCCACGCACACTGTCTACCCAATGCCTCCAGACAGCCTTTGTCCTTCTTTGACTTGCGAAAATTAAGCTTCTGAGGAGCAACCCTGCGATTGATTATATATATATATATATATATATATATATATATATATATATATATATATATAATATATATATATATAATTATATATATATACTAAAAATGAAAATTGTGAGTCTATAAGTTTCGCAAATGGCTACTGCAATGAATGAAACACTCAATTTCCGACTATTTCTTTAATAATTAACAGGTTCATGAATAAAGAAAAAGGTATAAAACACAGACGAAAGAACCGCAAGCTTTTTTGAAGAACTTTTCAGTTTTTTATGACGATGTTATGCGCGTAAATGTCCTTTTTGTCCCGAGTGTTGCGCGTGTAATGGTTGGTTTATCCATTTTACTTCCTTCGTCCACCAGAGGGCGCTTAAACGGGCGGTAACACCATCATCCGGGGAGAAATACTGTAAGTGTCTTTTTAAAATGAAAAGTGGGTCGAACGAATTGAAATTACGTCCAACGGGCTCATTACTAATACACCGCCTCCCTAACTCCCCATTTTATAGAATGGCTTCGTTGTTTCACCCCCATTCATTGTAAATGTTTGAGGCTTACATTATATTTAGAGCAGAACGTTTAGGAAGAAAAGGCGTAGCCTAGCGTATTCTGTGAGTTGAATAATGCATTAGGATAACTTAAAGTCCGTAAAATCTATTTCAATGAAATTGTATACGAGGTTCACTTTACGAGCATCACAGGATGTTTTCGCTTCCACCCGAATTGTTCATTCTGACGAAGGTCAAGCTTGTTGCTCCACCTTGGACCTACAACTTAAAGTGGAATCCGAACTACGACCCACCACGGGTGGCCAGAAATTACGAAATCCTTGCGTGGATTCGATCTCACGACCTCCCGAAATTTCAGCTCTTGAGATATGGTAGAAATGAGGAACTTAAACACATTGCATATTATGCTCCAGGTAGACAGGAAATTCTGAGAACCACGAAAGCGATCGATTTGGGGGTAATAATGACCGATAATGCGAAATTCGAAACGCAAAATCAGATGTGCTCAGTAGTTTAATGCGAAGAATTAAAAACTCAGACAAACCAACTGTCTAAACTATTCATCAGTCCTGCTTTATGTCTTCTAGACTGTGAACCTCTTGGTATGAAAGTGTTCGTCTATAGCTCCACTTAACTCCTGCATTGGCTTTTCCATTACATGTATTTTATATTTTTATTATATTTATATTTTTTAGCAATACTTTGAGAAGCTGTTATTATTAATATAATTATTATTCGTTCCATTACTTGTATTATTGTTATTTCCTTATTTCCGTAATGCTCTTTTGTTTTTAAATGTTTTGTCTTATCAGTTGTAACTATAAATAAAGCAAAAAGAGTCGCGGGACAGGTACTAAGAACGTTCAAAAGAAGAGACAGGACAGTAATGATTCGCCTGCTAAAAACACTGAATATACCAAAACTTAAATACTGCTCAGCAGTGACGTGCACAGACTTTCAGAAGGGCAGGGGCTCAGTTGAAAAAAGGGCACTCCCCTAACATTTTTAAAAATGAAATCCGCAATGCCATATTGGCTATATATATGTATACACACACAAAGAAAAATTTTAAAATTGTATGTGGTAAATATTCTTAAATTCCATTAAATTCAATGCATTATTTTTGTATATAAAGCTGATTAAAGAAAATAAATGAAAATTTGTTGTAAAAAGGCATGTTTTTATTGCAAGATTGCATCGTTTTATTGCATCGTTTTATAATAAATAATCTAGGTATTTTTATTCACTTTTAATGAAAATTGTATTGTTTTTAAAAATCAATTTCATATTAAAAATGAAAAGGTTATGATATGTTGTTTAATAAATCATTTATTAATTTAATGAAATTCATGCCAGTACTAAAACCCAAAATCCATCGTTTGACACACTGGTGTACTGATGGGCCTAGCCTAGTAGGGGACGTGGACGTTTTTACCAACTTTACGAGTAATGTCATACAATATTTTTTGGAGTAATGTCACACTGCTTTGGATTCCAACTTACCATAATTATCAGTGAGAAATCACTAGTTAGCTTAGGTTAACGTAAAATAAACAAACAGTAAACAATACACCCACATACCCGAGAGACGCAATCAACAGTGAACAGCTGCAGTCAGTGTTACCACTAGGGACGCCCTCCCTGATTGACAAAATAATAGTAACAGTATAAGTTTATTATTCTAATAAAAAAATCATAGATCAAAGTAATTCCAGTTTTGAAAATCTGTTGAAGTAGCAGTAACTAAATAAAAATATAACTAATTAATTCAAATTTATGTCGAATCAATATATTTATGAATTTTGACTAAAAGGGCACTTTTGATATGAAGAAGAAAAAGGGCAGGGGCTCAAGCACCCCAAGCCCCCCCCCCCTGTGCACGTGCCTGCTGCTCAGTCTTGACGTTCCCATATAAAAAGGAAGAAACTAATAGTCTAGAAGAAAAGCAGAGACATTTCACAGTAAAGATTGATGGCTACAAAGAGCTCAACTACTGGGAAAGACGACATAAACTAAATCTGTACTCCCTGGAAAGAAGAAGAGAGAGGCACACAACCATAATCTACATATGGAAAATGATCGAAAAACTGGTACGAAACCTCAAACTAAACCCAATTACCATTTAGACAACGTTGGAAAATAGGAAAAGCAGAATGTGTAGTATTCCCACATTAAAGGCCCGACAAGGGATCTCTTCAACACTGAAGGAAAATAGCTTGGTTATCAGGGGGCCAAGACTTTTTAACTAGCTTCCAAAGGACGTCAGAAACGTTATAGGGGTCAAAGTTGAAGTCTTCAAGAGAAGACTAGATGCCTGACTTAGGACGGTACCCGATGAGTCGGGTGTACCTGGCTATGTGCGGTGGAGAGCTCAAGAAAGCAACTCGTTCCTCCACCAAGCCAGGCCTAGAGGCGGGGCCACCAGCTTGACCTTCGTGTGAAGATCGACCAACACACGGAACATCAACAAGATAACGAGGTTATATATATATATATATATATGACACCCCAGTGGTGTAGTGGTTAGCATCGCTGACTACCAATTCATCGGCCTCGGGATCGAGACCCGGTGACGGCAGGTGGCCCGCAGCAAACCTAGCTGTTCATCTTTCCACACAATAAAAAATGGTTGGTAGATAAATGGGTACCCTGGGTAGCCTAGTAGTTAAAATGCTGCGCTGCTGATGGGGCGTGGTTCGGATTCCACGTTAAACTGTAGGTCTAAGGTGGAATGACAAGGGTCAGAAATGAACAATTGGGGCGGAAGCTAAAAAAAGGTAACCAAGTTATATATATATATATAAAGGGTGATCCAGAGAAATGGGACCCAAAAGAAACCCCTGTAACTCTTAAAGTATAAGTCCTTTTATAAAATCATACGCATCATTCGAAAGAGGATAGTTACAAGTTTGTACAGGATTGTATAGGTTTTGACAATACAAGACAAGATAAGATACAAAACAAAATAAAAGTGTTAGTTAAAACTAACCCTTCAAGATGACTGCATGGACTGTGGAACAGCTGCGTTTCATAACTGAGCAATATTATGAGCATGGAAGAAGTGTAGTTTCAGCTCTTAGAAGGTGATTTTGACATCTGAAAATTTGTCTTGAAAGATCTTTGAGCTGACACTACACTTCTTCCATGCTCATAATATTGCTCAGTTATGAAACGCAGCTGTTCCACAGTCCATGCAGTCATCTTGAAGGGTTAGTTTTAACTAACACATTTATTTTGTTTTGTATCTTATCTTGTCTCATATTGTCAAAACCTATACAATCCTGTACAAACTTGTAACTATCCTCTTTCGAATGATGCGTATGATTTTATAAAAGGACTTATACTTTAAGAGTTACAGGGGTTTCTTTTGGGTCCCATTTCTCTGGATCACCATATATATATATATTATATATATATATATATATATATAATATATATATATATATATATATATATATATATATTTTTTTTGGGGGGCGGAAGCTAAACCAAGGTAACCAAGTTATATATATATATATATATATATATATATATATATATATATATACACCATTCTGTGTAGTGGTCTCGTTTTAGTAAAATATAAATAACTACACGTATATAATTAAGTATCATTTAATATCGAACAAGGTCTCAACCAGACCTTGTGAAGCCTTGTGGAGGGTAAACTACATTTGTTTTTGCTACATTAAGAATAAAAAACCATTTAATTTTTCCCGATTTTCAACTTTTCGATAATTATCTGAAGAGCATCGAACTCTCCTCACTGACATACAGTATACTGGATACCTCGTAACCTCGTACCAGTTCCGTGCGTTGGTTTCTCTTCACACGAAATTCAAGCTGGTGGCCCCGCCTCTGGGCCTGGCTTAGTGGAGAAGTGAGTTGCTCTCTTGCGTTCTCCATCGCACATAGCCAGGTACACCCGGCTCATCTGGTACCGTATATATATATATATATATATATAGTAAAATCACAGAATAACACATGATCTTATTAATAAACAAACAACCACAGGGAAAAAGGAAAAAGAAACACGAAATCCGAGCGCTTTCGTGATATATTCACATCTTTCTATATTAATTTCGTTCTTGTTCTTGAAGATGTGAATATATCACGAAAGAGCTCGGATTTCGTGTTTCTTTTTCCTTTTTCCCTGTGGTTGTTTGCTTATATATATATATATATATAATATTATATATATATATATATATATATATATGACTGATAATGATAACGTTTATTGGCAGGAGACAAATCCCATAAAGAAGTATGGTATACATCACAGTAATGAAC
>JAJOZX010009476.1:0-122500 GCA_023014485.1 Bathynomus jamesi | reverse complement strand
CAGATGGCAATCTTGTTGCCAAACGAGTTTGAGCACCCCATTTCCCCAACTTCCTTTCGAGAGAGGGTGAAAAAGTTGAAAATCGGATTTGTGAGAAGTCTCTTCAAATCGTGTCTCAGATGCTGTTTATTTGAATGGAGTCTTTAGTTCCACGTTGGGACTGGATTCGTATATTTCCTAAAATTTGATTTACAACGTTCATAAAAATGGGTTCATTCATGAACGTCCTACAATTCCTAAAATGTAGGTCACCCATAATCCTCTTATCCTGCTAGAATATCTACTGTGGTATGTTATAGCTTTCAGGGTATATGGATTAGTATATAGGGCAATTAACTTTATCAAAACACACACAATATATATATATATATATATATATATATATATATATATATATATAATATATATATATATATATATATATATATATATACGGTCGTCCGATAAGTGAGTGGCGATTCGGGAACAATTTATAAATAAAAGATAAAGGATAATAAAAATTTTATTAGAAGGAATTTTATTATTAGTAAACTTACAATTAATTCGATAATTAATTGTCATAGGGATCAACCTGAGCGCCATTTACACGAACAGCAAGCTGTATGCGATAAACATGAATTACTGCAAAATTAAAAATTTGGATTTCATGTGAAGCTAGCTTAATTGAAAAAAGCATAGACATTTATTAGATATCAAAGATATTAGTACACTATGCTAACTGACATAGAATCGGCACTCACTTATCGGACGACTATATATATATATATATATATATATATATATATATATATATATATATGTTTGTTGTTGTGGCGGTTACACGTGTTTCGATCGAAGTCCGAATAAAAGCGGTATTACAGTAAAAATCCTGCAGTTAATCAGTTTTAAACGGTGCCGATATTGTGAGTTAATTGATAGTGCATAGCGGTATTTCTTTTTAAAAAAGTAAAAATCGCGGCGTATACCAAAAAAGTTAAATAAAATCAAAGTGAATTAATATATACAGCATTTGTTTTTTTTTTCCGAGTCTCTTTGTGAGGAAAGTTTTGTTTTTGAAGTGCCCGCAAATATCCCCCCATTATCCCCCGCAGCCACAGTCGAGAGGACCAATCAGTGAGAAGTATACAGCGTGCCACATCCCCACCCTGGAGTAACGGAAAATTCTTTCCCTCACACAGCTTGAGTCATCCCCCACCCAATACCTCCCATAATACCCCCTTTTTGAGTCACTTCACCAACATGGAAATTAATGCATATGCAACTCTGTGGTATCTGTAAAGCAACAGATGAGACAGAGGCGATGAGGTGCGATTTTTGTCAGCTACTTTTTGATTTTAAATGCCTAGAATGGGGAGATGAAAAAATCTCCCTTATAACGAACGCAAAGCAGTTTAATGGATAAAATTTTTCTGCGAGAACTGCTTGACCGAATTAAACTCTTTTACGGTATTTAAAGCAGAAAGAGACTACGAGAAGAGAATGAAAGAGGAAAGTGGAAACAAAGAACAGTGGAAAACGGAAGAAACGGAGAAAGGCGAAATAGAAAGAATTCAAATACCGTCACAAAATGAGGCCGAAAACACACAGGCGACAAAGAGTGTAAAGACAACACACAGCATAAGGGCAACGAAGGACACAAACACAACTAGCACAAATAGGACAAGACAAGAGGGCAGTCAAGTAAACGAAGTAAAACTGTCCCCCAATAAGGAGCAAAAAACAAAAGCCAAGAGTAAATATGGGGAAGGAATTATATGCAGGTATTATATAAAAGATAATTGCAGATTTAAAAGAGGACAATGTATATATGAACATCCCCCAATATGCAATTTCTTCTATAATAATGGTCATTGTAAATTTGGAGACGGATGTAAATTCTACCACCCGGACATTTGCAGAACTTACGCAAAATATGGAACCTGCAAATTCGGGAATAAATGCTACTATCAACATCTCCCGACGGACTCAACGAACAAAGGAAAAAGTTTAAATGACAATAGGAATAAAAATAACAATAGGAACAACAATAGGAACACAATAAGCGAACAAGAAAATTTTTTCAACATCTCAGACACCTTACGAATGCTAAATGTCATCCACATGCAGTTGACACAGCTGGAAACCCCCGAGCCAAATCGCTACCGGGCAAGAAGCTACCAATACAAGTAGGAGGAAACGGATCTCTTTCGGAGGATCATAGAGCAACGAATCAAGCGATATCGAAGGAAAACGAACTTGAAATGCACAAGGGGCAACGAAAAACAGAGAACATAAAAATTGTCCTGGCTAATATTCAAGGAATAAGACCAAACCAATCACTCAATAAGGTTTCGTACCTGAAAGGATTTATGGACGAAACAAGGGCGGACATCGCATGCCTCACAGAAACTCATCTTAAAGATTGCCAAGGAAATTGTGAAAACTGCGAACATTGTATTGATAAGAAAGAGATAAATATAGAGGGCTTCAACTTACTAAGAGCGGATAGAACGACGAGACGGAAAGGTGGCTGTGCTATATATGTACAGGAAGGTCATATGACAGAGACGATAATAAGTAAATCAAACAGCTATGTGGAACTCCTAGCAGTGAAAATAGAAAAACTAAACTTGATAGTAATAGTCATCTATAGACCTCCAAGCACCCCAACCGAAAAATTCTCGGAGGCCATTGATGACATTAGAAAGCTAATAAAGGCCATAAACCCTCCATCCCCCAATATAATGATCTGCGGAGACTTTAACTTCCCATTTATAAAATACAAAAAGGTGAATAGGAATATATATATTCACCAGGACAAGGGGGGCACAAGAGAAGATCAGGAACAAGCAAAAATGTTGATGGCTCTCACAAACGAGTTTATGCTGACACAGGAGATAACAGAAAATACCAGAAAAAATAACTGCCTGGATCTGGTATTCACGAATAACACGAACTTGATTGCTGATATAAAAATAACCCCAACCATTATCTCAGACCACAACTTAATCGAGATATCAACAAATATGACAGCATTAGAAGACAATACACATATTGTGGAAAGAAGTAAATTCGGGGCCTTTAACTTAAACTCGAAGACTATAAATTGGGAAGCAATCAGATCGCACATGGCCCAAATAGAATGGAGAACAATTTTCGAGAATAAAACAACTGAAGAAATGCTAACAACCTTGGAGGAAAAAACGCTGAGAATTTTAGAAAAATATGCTCCGAAATCACAGCCAAAAGGAAAGAGGAGCTGGCTAGAAAGGCAAAAGAGAAGACTATTCCGCAAAAGAAAGAGAGTGGAGGCGAAGTTAGGAAACTGCGGAGATAATGACAGGAAACAATAAAAGAAAAACTGGAGGGTATCGATAGGGAAATACAAGCCCTGATTAAGGACCATACAGAGAGGGAAGAGGAAAAGGCGGTAGAAGCAATAAAGGAAAATCCAAAATACTTCTATAGCTATGCAAAAAGGAAAACAAAAACGCGCGCCGCTATTGGGCCCTTAAGGACGGGAAATAATGAACTAACCGACGATCCAAAAGAAATATCTGATACATTGAGAGCTCAATATGAATCAGTTTTCAGTACCCCAAAAAGTGACAAAGCGATACCTGACATAAATGCATTCTTTGAAGAGGAATTGCAAGGAGAGTATATAACAGACTTTGAGTTTACACCAGAAGATGTAGCGAGAGCTATAGGACAAATGAAACTACATTCAGCTGCAGGTCCGGACAATTGGAACGCATTATTGATTAAAAACTGTAAAAATGAAATAGCTACACCTTTATACTGGATATGGAGAAGATCCCTAGACACTGGGGAAATACCGAGCATCTTGAAAAGAGCAAACATTGTCCCTATATATAAAGGAGGGGACAGATCTCAAGCAAAGAACTATAGACCAGTGTCATTGACGTCCCACCTCACCAAAGTATTTGAAAGAATAGTTAGAGAGAAAATTTATGATTTCCTGGAGACACGGGAAAGATTCAACGAAAATCAGCATGGATTCCGATCAGGTAGATCATGCCTATCACAACTAATAGAGCACTACAACAATATCCTAGATGCATTGGAAGGCAATGACAACTACGATGTTATATACACAGATTTTGCTAAAGCTTTCGATAAATGTGACCATGGTATAATAGCACATAAAATTAAAGATATGGGAATAACAGGCAAAGTGGGAAAATGGATCTACAACTTCCTTAGTGATCGTCTGCAGGTCGTCAAAATTCAAGGTATATCATCATCAGAATCGGAAGTACGCAGCTCAGTACCACAAGGGACAGTACTG
The DNA here is from genome assembly GCA_023014485.1 of Bathynomus jamesi. Taxonomy (NCBI): domain Eukaryota; kingdom Metazoa; phylum Arthropoda; class Malacostraca; order Isopoda; family Cirolanidae; genus Bathynomus; species Bathynomus jamesi. Next base: position 118,209 of record JAJOZX010009476.1, on the reverse strand, counting down.
GCCCCACTCCTGTTCATTATCATGCTAACAGACATAGACAGCGGAGTAAACAGCAAGTATAGTAACATCCTTTGCAGACGATACAAAGATCAGCAGAAAAATCAGCGATGTACATGACGTGGAGGCCTTGCAGAGGGACACGAACAAAATATACAAATGGTCAGAAGACAACAACATGTCATTCAACGCCGAGAAATTTCAGCTCTTGAGATATGGTAGAAAAGAACTTAAACAGACTGCATATTATGCTCCAGATAGACAGGAAATTCAGAGAAGCATGAAAGCGATTGATCTCGGGATAATAATGACAGATGATGCGAAATTCGAAACACAAAATCAGATAGCGATAAATAAAGCAAAAAGAGTCGCCGGACAGGTTCTAAGAACGTTCAAGAGAAGGGACAGGACAGTAATGATTCCCCTGCTAAAAACACTGATTATACCAAAACTTGAATACTGCTCAGTTTTGACGTCCCCATATAAAAAGGAAGAAACTAATAAACTAGAAGAAACGCAAAGGCATTTCACAGCCAAGATTGATGGCTGCAAAGAACTCAACTACTGGGAAAGACTACGTAAACTAAATCTGTACTCACTGGAAAGAAGAAGAGAGAGGTACATCATAATCTACATATGGAAAATGATCGAAAAACTGGTACCAAACCTAAAACTAAACCCAATTACCATTCAAACAACACTGGAAAATAGGAAAGGCAGAATGTGTAGTGTTCCCAAATTAAAGCACGACAAGGGACCTCCTCAACTCTGAAGGAAAATAGCTTGGTTGTCAGGGGGCCAAGACTTTTCAACCAGCTTCCTAAGGACCTCAGAAACGTAACGGGGATCAAAGTTGAAGTCTTCAAGAGAAGACTGGATGCCTGGCTCAGGACGGTACCAGATGAGCCGGGCGTGCCTGGCTATGTACGGTGGAGAGCGCAAGAAAGCAACTCGCTCCTCCACCAAGCCAGACCTAGAGGCGGGGCCACCAGCTTGACCTCCGTGGGAAGAGAGACCAACGCACGAAACAACATAAGGTTCATAAAGTAAGGTAAGGTATATAAATTTGATTGAAAGGTTTGTTCTAAGGGAAGCACACTTTAGTAAGGAACAAGAGAACAAAGAGCTGGAACATGGCGTAGTTTTATTAACAGACGTTTCGAAAAGTTAGTCTTCATCTTCACTGCTCAAATGTTAAAAATGAAAAATAATTATGATATTTAACAAAATAGTTAAATATAATGAAACAGTAAGGATATAATCTGTGCTAAGATATAAAAACTAATAAACTAATTCAAATATATACAAATTATATATATTCATATAATAATTAGTGAAATTATAGGAATATATCATAGTTATAAGGTAATTTATTAAGTTGATTTACCAGAATATTGTGGCAGGTTATAAATATAAGTTGCAGAAAAAAGGTATGCTAACTTTAACACAAATACTGGATGATTAAGACCTTCATTTTAGCAGGTTTTTGTTTCAGAATTATACACAATAACGGTAATTTTAATCCTGAGACAAGAGGTTTTATTTCACTATGCTTAAGTTGAAGGCGGAACTGTAGTCATTGAGGGATGGTTTTTTCGTACTGAGAATGTGTAGAGACTGTGGGCTGAGTTTGAGTTGGATCGGAGTTGGAGTTAGCCTACACGCAGTCAGTGTATATATGAGGTTATATACGGTACACTTAGACACTTAGTTTTGTGAAAATTTTGTTTATCTTCGGCCACGCTACCACTTTTTGTTGTTTAGTACACCACCACCATCACCTTTGATGGCACCTTCAGGGCCACCTTCATCGTGGACTTCCACCTGAGGAGCCCCAAAATTTTGACTCCCTTCATTTGTATTTACAGTTAACTCCGAAACAAAGGACGTTTCTTATTTCAGAAGAAAAACTTCATCAAGAAATACGTACAGCTTGATCCTGATAAGTAATGCATCGGAACATCTTGTAACTTGATGTTATAATTACCTGAAAAAAAAATCCTGGTGTGTGCGCAATCTAGGCCCGTCATGCGATTTTCGCTGACCAGCGAGAGCTCTCATTTAACCCCCAAAATAGTTGTATTCGCAATTGATCGTTCTGTAAACTCTTCGGCGAATTTGTGTGATTAGGTGTGGTTTCTTTATGATTCCAAAGTGCATCACATGTTTGTGTTTGACTGTAAATACTCGTAGTTGGCATAGCGTCCATTGGTATGATTATATGAATACTAAGAGATTTTAAATTCTGTAATTTCACTGCATTACAGTCAACTGCTGCAAAGCGTCAACAATTATATTATCCAAACTAATGGCCCTACTTTAAAATTAAAAAAAAACTTATTGGATGAAGTTTGGAAGGCAACAGCGCATTTGTGTTTTTTCTTTCTACATAATCACCAAATAGATTCAAACATTTGTCGTAGCGTGAGACAAGCTTTCCGATGTCGGTCGAGTAAAATGTAGAGTCCTCAGTTTTTAACCAGTTTCGTACGCCGCGTCTGCATCAGGATCGTTTTGAAATTGTTTACCTCCGAGCTGTTCCTTTAGGGCTGGAACCAAATGGGAGTCGGTTGGTACAAGGTCAGGACTATGGGGGCGATGATCCATGACTTCCTAGTGGAATGATTCCAAAAGTTGGCGTGTTTGATTTGCATTGTGAGGGTGTGCATTGTGATGCAAGAACACCACACCTGCAGTAAGCAACCGGGGGACGTTTTTCTGATAGCTGTGCTGAGTCGCTGTAAAGTTTCACAATAAGAAGTGGCATTTATTGTTGTCCCTTTCAACATGAATTCAACATGAAAAATGCCTTGATGGTCCCAAAAATTCATTGCCATTACCTTACCAGCTGATGGTGCACTCTTGAACGTTTTGGTTCGTGGTGACCCCGGATGTTGCCACTTTACAGTGTTGCCACACATGCCTCACAAGATATTGTACTACCAACAACATTATTATATTATGCATAATGCATCGGTAATTAACCTTGTAAACTTACTTTTGGAACAACCCTAGTTATGGAGAATTGTTAAGATAACAAAGATCTCTTGACACTTTCAATACATTAATGCATGTCAGAAATTATTTATATATATATATATATATATATATATATATATGAGGCGTGGTGAGTACGAGGGGCGAACTCGCCACATTGACGATTTTGTGATTGTTCTACCAATGAATAGTTTAACCCTTCCTCCATCCACAGACAATTAATATAATCAAATACCCACCTCATACGTTCAAAATGTAGTTATTCTGAGAGCATTTTCTATCCTCGTTTTCATGGCCCCTTGTCCCACAGCAGCTGGGACAGTGCAAAATCTGTCTCTTCTCTCATTCCATTTTGTTTCTATTTCACTTCTCAGGTTAGGGACAAATCCCTCAAGTATTTTCCATATGTATATTATTGTGTACCGCTCGCGCCTTCTTTCGAGAGAGTAGAGCTTCAGGGACTGTAGTCGAGACCAGTAGTCTTTACCTTCCGTTTCCTCTATCTTAGACGTAAAAGTCCTTTGTATAGCTTCAATGCTCGCAATGTCTTTTTTTCTGTGTGGGCTTGTGAGTACTGAGCAATACTCAATTATTGGTAGGACTAGACTCTTCCATAATTTGAGCATGATGTTTGCTTTTCTGCTGCGGAAGTTGTAATTTTGATGTTTTTGTGCTCTCTGAATTCTGCATCCGACGACATTATTACTCCAAAATCCCTGACTTGTGGATTTGGTGTTATGTGTCTATCTTGCAGTGTTTTGTACCTTTTAATCTGCAGCTCCTTGTTATTACCATATCTTAGAAGTTGACATTTTTCTTCGTTGAACTTCATATTGTTGTCTTCTGCCCATTTTAATAATGATTCAATGTCGTTTTGTAATTTTCTTATGTCACCTTCGTTCAATATTTCCTTACATATCTTTGTGTCATCTGCAAAACATGATACAATACTGTCCTTAATATTTGCATCAATGTTTGCAATCATCATTATGAACAGCAAGGGAGCTAATACTGTCCCTTGTGGGACACACACACACACACACACACACACACACACACATATATATATATATATATATATATATATATATGATCATCGATGCAATCCAGCTTAAGTGGAGGTATAAAGAGTTAAACATCTTTTCACATAGAGCACCATTCCGCCCATACGCCCATTTAAGAGTATAAGCAGCTAGCAGCAGCATTGCCAAGCAGTTATGGGGTCAAAGTACTGACGAGGCTTTCGTACGTGGTTCATCACCACTGAAAACAACAATACTCTGTGTTAGTCTAGTCAAAAGAACATTCATATCCGTATTCAATTTTTGCCATTTTCGTTTGTCTTTATTGCAGACACCATAAATTATTATCAATCCTGGTGCATGATTCTTCAGGAGCAAAATGCATCGCAAGTTTCTGTTTCCTCCCCAAGGCAACACAAACTTACCTGTATCAATCACAGTCACACTGGTACTATCTTAGGCTTGTTCTACACAAACTGGACCGAAAAACACATTAATATATATAGATATATATATATATATATATATATATATATATATATATATATATATTATATATATATATATATATATATATATATATATATATATATATACTCAATACAGAAAAAAATTGTATTTGTAAACAAAAACCAAACCCAAAATAAAATTCGGAAAAACTTTTGCAGTCACGATTTCAATATATCTTCAGTCTACCTCTTTATAATGCAGTTTCAGTCCCTCCGTTCTCATTCCTGGAAGTATCATTGAATTTTTTCGATCATCATCATTCCCGCTACTACCGCTGCTATCATAAACATTATTATTATTATCATTACCATCATTAACACCATTATTATATTATTATTATCATTATTATTATCATTATTATTAATAATACCGTTATTATTCTTTTTATTAATAATTCTAGACAGCATACCCTTGCTGTTCTCACTGAACTTCGCTTTCAACTGTTTTATATATATATTTATATATATATAATATATATATATATATGTGTGTGTGTGTATGTGTGTGTGTGTGTGCGCGCGCGCGTGCCAATGATCTATCTATCGATCCGTTATGAGTTTAGAGTTTGGTAATGTGGCCGGCGATGCTTTAAGAAGATCTACATTGTCATTTCGTAAAGTAAGAACATAAAATGTTTAGTTTTTTTACTACGAACCAGATCAACGTATTGGTTTTTTCTGAGAACGAAGAATTTTAGCCAATTTAGTTATCTCTTACGTAACATTTGCACCGATTGTGTTTAGAAGTTTTACGAAGCATTATATATAAAAATTGCGAGTACTTACGTCTTGTAATCCCAAAACCAAGTCTTAAAACTGCGAAGAATCGCGTTTAAAATCTGTAACACAACAAAAGCGTGAGCTTTTAAAATTTCAAACCTATCATAAAATCTATCTGTTCTGCCTTTGAGATATTATCAGAGCATTGGAGACCATCTTGGCGAAGAGATATAAAGAAAGTGTAAGATATACAGTAAAATACATGGTCCGTGTCGCCTTCAAAAAAATTAAAGGGAAAAAAAAATATATATATATATATATATATATATATATATAAAATACTGTGTAATATATATATATATATATACATATATATAGTATATGAAAATTATTTCACGAAAGTAACACGTGAAAAATATTTATGATGAATAAAACCACGAAGGAAAGGAAACACAAAACGGTGCTCAAGCGCTTTCGTCTAATGACATCCTAAGGAACACTGAAATACATAAAAGGTTACGGCCTATATATAGGTTACAGAAAGAAAAAAAATATATATAAATAAATAACATACATACACACAAACATATATACATATATGACCGGCAATCGGAAGATCCCGGGTTCGATTCCAGGTGGTACTTCATTTTTCATTTGTTGTTTTCTCTTTCTCGTCTTGCGCGGAATATCTCCTATACAAGCGTCGTTCTTTACGTTATTTATACTGCGTGTTCTTTGCAGTTGAATGTATATAATGTTACGGCAAGCGGGAGGTGCCCCCTTGGGGCATTGGTTTCTGCGAGTATGTAGAGGAATTACGGCATTTGGAAGAGTGGAGTCCATGGTGTAGTGGTTATCGCGTCTGACCGGCAATCGGAAGATCCCGGGTTCGATTCCCAGGTGGTACTTCATTTTTTCATTTGTTGTTTTCTCTTTCTCGTCTTGCGCGGAATATCTCCTATACAAGCGTCGTTCTTTACGTTATTTATACTGCGTGTTCTTTGCAGTTGAATGTATATAATGTTACGGCAAGCGGGAGGTGCCCCCTTGGGGCATTGGTTTCTGCGAGTATGTAGAGGAATTACGGCATTTGGAAGAGTGGAGTCCATGGTGTAGTGGTTATCGCGTCTGACCGGCAATCGGAAGATCCCGGGTTCGATTCCCAGGTGATACTTCATTTTTTCATTTGTTGTTTTCTCTTTCTCGTCTTGCGCGGAATATCTCCTATACAAGCGTCGTTCTTTACGTTATTTATACTGCGTGTTCTTTGCAGTTGAATGTATATATATATATATATACATACATATCTACACACACACACACACACATATATAATATATATATATATATGCAATAAACGGAGAAGTAAAAATAAAACTTAAAAATTAAGGATTAGAGGATTAACAAAGAGGCATATCGATTTTTAGCACAAGATCAAATGAGTTATAAAAATAATACAAATTTATACTGGAGATATACTGTATATATATATATATATATATATTATATATATATGCGCCTCGGCTCGGTGGTGTAGTGGTTAGCGTCGCTGACTACGAATCCGTCGGCCCCGAGATCGAGACCCGGTGACGGCAAGCGGCGTGCAGCAAAACCCAGCTGTTCATCCTTCCACACAATAAAAATTGGTTGGTAGATAAATGGGTAGCCTAGTGGTTAAGACGCTGGGCTACTGGTGGGGCGTGGTTCGGATTCGACGTTAAACTGTAGGTGTATAACAAGCTTGACCTTCGTCAGAATGAACAATTCGGGCGGGAGCAAAACCAAGGATTCTCTTTATAGCCAGTTCATTATCTTCTAATAAAATATATTAAAGGAGAGGAGGCACATTTAGGTCTAAAAGAACGTTAAATTTTCGTTTGTCATTTAACGATTAATTAAGCGACACCTCGTAAAGAACCTTTACAGCCTATTTTTAACCTTTGTTACAGTAGGTTCTCACTTGGTATATATATATATATATATATATATATATATATATGTATATATATATATATATAAGGAAACATGAAAAGCGATTCCAAGGTGTTTCGTATATTCAACAACACACCTCGTCGGGGAATGAAGAGAAAAAGCAAGAATCTAAAAATATATACTCATGTACAGCATAAATTAAATAGTTACGAGGGATTAGCAAAAACTTAACAAGGACTAATTAAAGTCAAAAGGTATTTTAACAAGATGGCGTCTATTTTATACGTTACCGAACTGTTAGAATTATTTTTAAAATGGATGAATGCACATTTCAGAATATTCCTTTGTTATGTCTATTTTTAACAAGAATTTTAGAACTTTCCCAGTTAATACTATGATTACATCTGTACATAGGCCTATGATTAAAAAATACATCAAAATTATTCCTTGATAGGCTCAATAATTTAATTTTGTTTATAAGACTTACTGCCGGAAAGGAAAATGATGAATGTTTATCATTTCTGGATCTAAAAATTTGGAGATACATAAATCAATTAAAATTTTAAGTTTATCACAGTCCTATAAATAACAGTTCGTATATTGACTCTTATTCTGATCATCACCACTTGACAAATCTCCAATTTTTTTTATTCTCTGTTTTTCAGAGCATTTAGAGTTGGTAGTCGTGTTTTTAGATTCTGAGTTACGCAATATTATAAACATTGGTATTAAATTATGTTATCCATTTCTTGAAAATTGTTTAAGCAAAGCTAAAACCAAAGTATTATAATACAGTTGCGTAATTGAAAAGTAATTTGATCATAAATATAGTATCCTTACCAACTCTTTCATTGTAAATTTTAAACATCTTTCGACCTCAATTAAAAGAAATAGGATTAACGTCGTCTTCAAATATAAAAATACTGTTAAATTTTGCCTAATAAAGAACAACCCAGATAATGCAGCTGGCTCTGTCTACTCGATTGGATGTAAACAATGCCATTCAATGTTTATATAGGTCAAAATTGAAAAACTTCAGCCATCAGAGTAAAACAGCATAAATATGTGTGTAGGAGTGTAAATAATTGTAAAGCATTGTTTAACCATATGTATAGATATAAACACAGTATTAATTGGGAGAGCTTTAAAATTCTTGTTAAAAGACGTAACTGAAACGAACGTTCTGGAATGTGCGTTCATATAATTAATAAATAATTTTAGTAACAGTTCGGAAACGTATAAAATGGACGATATCTTGTTAAAATATCATTTTCCTTACTTGTTAATAATGTGCTAATCCCTCTTAACTATTTTGTTTGCAATATATATATATATATACATATATATATATATACATATATTCGGTTTCTTGTCCTTGTCCTTGCTGAATACACAAAAGGCCTTGGAATCGCTTTACACTTTTCCTTGTGGGTATGCATCATCTGAAGGTGATTGGCTAGTGGATAGATAGATAGATAGATAGATAGATAGATGGATATAGATAGATAGATAGATGAATATAGGTGAACGAAAGAGAAATAAAAGAAAACTCCAAACATAATAGGTTAAAATACATTCAGCTGATATAAGACGTAACGGAGTGTTTTCTTCCTATCTTAAAACTCATTAAAGACAACAAAAGGTGTGACGAAACCTTTCGATAATGAAAATGCAATCGTTTAAACCACTATTATTTGCCTTTATCAACTTCACGGAACTCAATTCATAATCGGTGTCTGTTTAATTGCTGAGAAATTAATGGCTTCTCATTAACAGATGCGATATTTACCCGTCCTATATGTATAACATCGTGAAAAAGCAGTTTTAGATAACCGAGGTTAAATAAACAGTCTTCTGATATATATATATATATATATATATATATATATATATATATATGATTACCTATATAAACTTTTTAAAAAAGAAATACTTTTAATTTTTTATTTCTCTGCCAATCATTATGCATACAACATATAAAACCAAGATCAAATAAGCGAACACCATAATGCGCATTATTATATCATACATATAAATTTAACGCTCAATTATGATCCCAATTAAGATCCATGACGTTATTACGATGAGGGTTTTTGGTTTACACGCATGGATTCTTGTTAAGAATTTTTTTGCAGCATTTCTCCCGGAACAGTTTGATAATATTCTTATAAGGTCACTATGATAAAAAATATTAAAAAATATTACGTGTTTTACGAGGGTTTCTTTTAACCCTTTAAGGGCTAAAGGTACAAATTGCTAACGTTTCAAATACAAGCATTCATAACTTAGCCCTACAAAAAATTCAGGGCTTAAAGGGTTAAAATAAAAGCCACAAAATAGTATACATTTTACATTACATAATCTCCCTAGCGATAAGAGATTGTTGCGCTAAACTCCTATAAAACTGGCAGGTTATATTCCTATACAGTATATATATATATATATATTAGTGATAAGAAGTCTGAGGCTAGTGTCTTTCATGCATGGAAACCTGAGTAGCTGAAACAGATGGCAAAATTATCACTAAATATAAGATAGTTCACAATACTTATGTTTTGAGCGAAACCCTTCATATCTCGCGGAATTGTTATATGAGCATTAATTTACACTCATAAGGTGATGGAGCAGTCTGGTCAAGTGTCTCTCAGATTGTGTAGGTTTAGTAATTATGTAAAGTTAGGAGGATCCTTACATTTGCTATATTGAATTTACTACTCCTACTTTTTTGTTTACACGAGAGATAATAACACATCACTTGATTTATGGTCTTCTTATCCTTTTCAGATATTTCGAGCGAATCTCTGATAATAGCCTTTCCGCCAAGAAATGGTGAATTAAGAACCCACTTATTTCCTTTCCATGAACAGAATAAGAGCCAAAGAGAACCTTCAATGGAACTCAAAATATCAACGAACAGTTCAAATAACTCCATAGCCAGTGCAGGAAAAAAATAGCTGTTTGGTTACGCGTTTGGCCTAGACTCGTTTGGCCTAGACTAACTATATCCTGCAACACAAGATCAGAGTATTCAAAGACTATCCTTACCAAATCGATTTAAGACAGCTCTAGAAATATGTGCAGTCATTCAGGACCGTGAAATTGGAACTGTTGTAGCACGTCCGCTGTAAAAAGGTCCCAAGAACTTGAGCTACAGGGAAAAGTTGCTATCAGAAAGCCGTATATTAGTGATGTAAATAAAAAAACAGGAGATTTGCAAAGGAATGAAGGAAAAAATGTGTTGAGTGATAAGATTAGAACTGAACTGAAATAAACAATAGGTTTGTGAAATGACATACCCTCCACCCACCCCAAAAAAAAGGCTTCATTTAACTGTATGAATAAGCCGGCGAAACATGCTGGTGGTTCGATTATGGTTTTTGGGTCGCTTCAGTCCAGGTGGAGTGAATGATCTCAAAAAATCGATGGGGTATATGAATAAGACACTACCGCAAAATTTTGGTTCATTATGCACTGCCGAGTGGAGTTCGCTTAACCGGGAAATGATTCATCTTCCAGCAAGACAACGACTCAAAACATATTGCAATCTTCTATGAAGCTTACAGTACCTGAAGAAGCAGAAGAAGATTTAGAAGGGTTCAAGTGCTGAAGTTTCCAACACAACGTCCTAATCCAAGTTAAACCTCATTCAGTACATGTGGTAAAATCTAATAAAAAAATAATGTATCAGAACACAAACCAACAAGCGTACAGGAACTTTCTCGCATTGTCTTTTCAAAATGGCAACAATTCCTATAAGGAAAAGCAACAAGTTTGCTGTGCATTCGAGGCATTCGAGATGTGAAACCATCACCCGTCATCCGTCTTTGTAAATTATTACAATTAGACGCAGATTAGGGGGGGCGGGGGTGGATTCTCGATAGCAGGGAGGAGGCGCAAGAATCATGAAATGTTAGAATTTCGAATCAACAAAATATAAAAATAATTCCTTGTTTTAATAATTTTTATTTTCTTATTTGAAAGTATAGATTAATAATAATAATAATAATAATAATAATAATAATTATATTATTATTTTTTCTTAACTCACTGCCACAAGAAACAGTTAAGACCCTCTCCTGTTCATTATCATGCTAACAGCTATAGGAGATGAAGTAACCAACAGCAGTATAGTAACATCCTTTGCTGACGACACAGAACTCGGTAGAAATATTAGAAACACGCATGTAAAAGCCGCCTTACAAACAGACACAAACAGAATATACAAATGGTCAGAAGACAACAACATGAAATTTAACGTCGAGAAATTTAAGCTCTTGAGATACGGAAGAAATGAGGAACTAAACCAGACAGCATATTATGATCCAGATAGACTGGAAATTCAGAGAAACAAGGAAGCAGTAGATTTAGAGGTTATAATGACCGACGATGCGAAATTTGAGACACAAAATAAGATAGCGATAAACAATTTTACAGGGGTGTAGTCGAGGGGTAACGCGGTATAACGGCGTTATACTTCCTAAAATTTCAGTGAAGTATCGTTATACTACCTACTGCAGTAGCCATAGCTGAATGCTGAGCACTTACGGACTTTTATCCACTATATGTAACTGTAGTATCTACTATATCACTATGGAACTGCATTATACGGTATACATACGACTGATACGAGTATCTATATGTGTGTGTGTGTTTTATTCAAATTAAAAGTAATTAGAGCATGTACTGTATTTGTAGTTTTATTTACTAAATATATATTTTTTATTTTCGAATGAAGATCAATGACTGCAAAGAACCAAATTATTTGGAAGGACTACGTAATAATATTAAATCTATGTTCGCTGGAAAGAAGAGGAGAGAGGTACACCATAGTATACGCAATACGCAATACGCATGGAAAATAATAAACTAGTACCTAACCTCAAACTGAACACGATAACCATCCAAACAACACTTATAATCAACGTATTCACATTTCAAAAATTCCTCTTGGGATTTTTGTGTGTTCAAACATTCATTTTGAAAATATTCTATTGGACTTTTGTCTAATTTACAAATAACTGCGAATTCTTTGGCATCATGCCCAAGATTCCTTTGGCATCACATTTTTCTTTCCTTTAATAAAGAGCAATTTTCATTGTTTTCTTTAATTTTCTTCATTACCCAAGACAAATATTTTAAAGAGAGACACGCTCGACAGACTTCGAACGGGCCATGCCTAGCATACAGCCTCTTATTACTCAGGTGCCCCGCCTTATAAACACTCAAAGAATTAAAAAATACGCATATAATGTATATATATATATATATGTACAATCGAATGGGCATTCCTTTGTAGAGAACAGTTTGAATTTCGAGCGCAAAAACCCTCAGCTTGGATCGAACCTCCGTTATTTTAATAGAGAGGTATTATCATCATATATTAATCATTAGTTTAACGACCTTGTTGAAGGGAAGTACCATTATATAATTTCCTTTTTGACAGGAAACCCCCGCTCAGATACAAACAACTTCAGAGGCGGGTATAGGAGTTTGTCCTACATAAAATATGGAACGCGCAATCGCAACAGGGTAAAGCCAGGCGTGCGTATATATACAGTATATAAAAAAAAGTAAGGTGGAGGCAAGAAGAAAATGAGCATACCGTTACTGTAGCGGCCCAGTGTTTCCCAACGGGGGCGATATCGCGCCCTTGTGGGTGAAAATAGATTTTGGGGGGCGAAAAATTAAATGGTGATTATAGTACATCATGATGATATAAGAATTTTTGTTTTGTTTTCTTCTCATTTACCTAAATAGAGCGTGTTCTTACCTTCTGGTGCTCAGAAACCCCAATAAATCAAGAAGGAAATGCTAAATAATTTTTTATATTAGTTTGTGTTGAATTATCCGGTGCTTTGTTATCCCCGGAAAAGAAAACGAGTCTCTATATGTAAACAAGGGAATGAGGATATCTTGTTTTCTTATTTTACTGCTTTACTGCTAGATCCGCTTACTTATGATGCTGAGTCTGCTAATGAGAACATTCAAGAAGAACTCATTGATTTTAAAATGCAATGAAGAATGCAAATTTAACTTCGAAAAAGGTGGAATGGCTGAATTGTGGTGTCCAAAAACAATCAAATTGCTTTATCCAACAGTATGGGGGCGAAATAGCCAAAGTTCTTTTGTGTTTTCCCCACATCTTATATGGTTGAAACTGGTTTTAGTGCAACAAATCAAATCTTAACAAATAAAAGAAATAGAACTGATATATGTTCAAGAGGAGACATTATAATCAAACTCACTAATATCAAACCGGACATTCAACTTCTAGCTAAAAAGCATCAAGCGCAAGGCTCCCACTGAATAAAAATTGTAAGTAGAAAATATTTCATTGTTTGAATTTTCTATTGGAAGTGGAGCGATTTTAAGATTTTGTTTTAAAAAAACAACCATTGGGGGGCGATGGTTAAAAAGAGGTTGGATAAACACTGCTCGGAGTGAGTGTAGCCTTAAAATGGTAAATAATCTTTTTTAAAATTAACTTTATACGGTCTTAATAGATAATGTTATTTACTCTCAATAGATATAATCTTTAATACATTTGTACATTTAAGGACTTATTGGAAACGCAACAATTTTTGGAGTGAAATCTGGTTCACAGCTCTGTTATTCAGTTCACCAAATGAATTTACGAGTTGAATTGTGAATATATATATATATATATATATATTATATATATATATTATATATATATATATATATTAAAAGATAATTTAAATACTTGCTTGAGTTTAAATGTATGCCAAGCTTGATAATTTCATACCATAATTACGTTTAAACTAAATCTTTTCAATATTCTAAATTTCAGATTCATTGAAGCGAGGTTGAGGATGTTAAAATATTTGACATTTGATGCCCCAAACCCTGTTTTCACCTAACATGGTATAGTTTTTTGTATTTTTTTCTTTTTGGGAAGGGGGGGGGGGTTGCTTTCAATTTCAAAGGAAATTTATGCTTTTGACCACAGGCTTAATACAATTTTAATAGAGCATGTTAAAATATATATATATATATATATATATATATATATATATAATATATATATATGACACCACGATGATTGTTCTCAAGAACAAACGGTAAAACTCATCAATGGAATGTCAGAACGTGTGTCACCTTTCCATAATGCAAAGGAGAAACCAACACCATTTTAACTATATTGATTCAATAAATCTGTTATTATTTATTGACTCTCATTATCAAATCATAAACTATGGGAACCAAATTTGTCTATTTACTTTTGTCAAACCATTGTGTGTGTGTGTGTGTGTGTGTGTGTGTGTGTGTGTGTGTGTGTGTGTGTGTATAATGTGCTACTGCCATCACCTACCAACAAACTCTAAAGACAGGAAAAATGATAGGGAACCTATGAGTGCAAACCACGAAGCAAATTTATTTTTATATTGCCGATACAATACGGCTACTAAATCTTATACAACACATACAGTCGACATAGTCGAAAATCCCCGAGTTGAACTGTTATATCAGGCAAGAAGCTAGCTACCAGATCAGGTAAATGGAAACGAATCTTTCTCGGAGAACCAGAGGGCTACGAAACAAGCGATACTGAAGGATAACGAATTTGGAATGCGCGAGGGACAACGCAAAGCTGAGAAAATAAAGATGGTCCTGGCAAATATTGAAAGTCTAAAACCGAACTAGTCGCTAAATGAAGTCTCATACCTGAAAGGATTTATGGATGAAACATAGATTGACATCTCGTACTTCACAGAAACACATCTTAAGGACTGCTAAGGAGGCTGTGAAAAATGCGAGTAGGCTACTGCAGGGGATAAAAAGAAATACACATCGATAGCTATAACATACTACGAGCCAAAAGAACAGAAAGACGAAAAGGTAACTGTGCTACATACATACGTGAGAGTCATAATCAAAACAGTTACGTGTGACTTTTGTCAGTAAAAATTGAAAAACTAAACGTGATGCTAATGGTCATATACAGACTTCCAAACACTCCAAGTGCAAAATTCTTTGATATCATTGCTGATATCGGAAACTTAATAAAATCTTTAAGCTCACCAACCCCCAGTACAAAAGGGTAGGAAAAAATATATATAAAATCAAGACAAAGGGAGCGCAAAAGAGGCCCAAAAACAAGGAAATATGCTGCTGTTTTTAACGAATGAATTTATGTTAACACAAAAAATAACAGAGAACACCAAAAAAATAACTCTTTGTATCTAGTATTCATGGACAACAACAATAACAACATAGTTGATGACATAAAAATAACCCCAACCATTATATCTGACCACAACATTATCGAATATCAACTAATATGACGACAACCTTAAAAGGAAATGCACACTATACAAAGAAGCAAATTTGAGATTTTTAACCTAAGCTCCAAGACTATAAATTGGGAAGAAATCAGAGCAAAGATGACTCAAATAGATTGGAAAACAGTATTCAAGGACAAAACAACTGAAGAGATACTACTGAATAATCTTAGAAGAAATGATGCTGAAAATTTTAGGAAAATATGTTTAAAATAAGGAGAAAAAAAGGAAAGAGGAACTATTTCGAGAGGCAAAGGAAAATACGTAATGCTCCGCAAAAGAAAGAGAGTAGCTACAAAATTAACAAACTGCACAATCAACAATAACAGAAAAATTACACTAGAAAAACTAAAGCGAATCGATGAGAAAATACATTCCCTCCTTAAGGATCATTCAGAGAGGAAAGAGAAAGATTTGGTAAAAGTAATGAAATAAAAAACAAAATAATTCTACAAGAAAAAAAAAGGAAAACAGAAACTCGAGCCACTATTGAGCCCTTAAGAAATGAAAATAATGAACTAACCGATCATCTAAAGGAAATATCTAAAATACTAATATTTAGAGCAACCATTAGAGTACACAAAGGAAGCCCTCTTCTAAAAACTGCAAACATTGCACTTGTAGATATACCTCCACCTAGGAATATCTCAAGTTGGTGAAATTTTGGATCCTTATCAGGACTTTGCCTCTCTATCCAAGTAATTACAGCGCTTGTGCTTGCACTTCATTATAGAAATCATATCGATTCTGCTTGTTCTGGAGTAGTACATATTTGCCGTGATGCTAACCATGGTTGGATATTACGAACAGTACATGCCAATGGTGGATCCTTTTTTTTTTTTATCTGCCTCTATGCTCATATTGGCCGTGGTCAGGCCTGGATTAACCATTAAGCAAAATAAACACGTGCTTAGGGCACCAAGGGAAGGAGGCACCACAGAGTTTTTTCCAGTGCCGGACCTACCATGGTGCAAATGATGCAGCTGAACCAGGGCCCCACAAAAAGGGGGCCCCCACAATAAATGAAAAAAAAACATATATACATATACAACAAGAATAATAATAATAATAATAAAATATTACTATTAATAAAATTAAAAAACAGGTTATATTTAATATAGTTGTGGGGTCTGGCCTGGGGGATGGCCTGGAAGAAAACTGAATTTTTAATCTATTATTTCACATTCAGCACTTATTGAGTCTTAATGTCTTGTCAGTTAGACAATGGAAGGGTCGAGGGGGAACCATTGTTGGGCTGTGCTTAGGGCATCAGTTGGCCTTAATCCGGCCATGGCCGTGGTATATATTACGATTCTTTCCTCCTTATCCACACTTGATCCTTAGGAGTAACATTATTATTACTAAGTATAGCAACTGCATTTTAGGTTATGTATTACCATGAGGACAAATATCTTTGTGAGGCGCTACAGTTATTACTAATTTGTTATCTTCTGTTCCTTATATTGGACAAGAGCTAGTTCAATAGTTACGAGGTTTTGCAGTCGATAGAGCAAACTTAATTCGTTGTCTTTTGCTTTTCATTTTATTCTCCCTTTTAATATTATACTATTATAGCATTAGTAGCTATCCATATTCTCTTTCTTCATCAAACAGGCTCAAACAACCCTTTAGGGCCTACTAGAAATCAGGATAAAATTCCATTCCACCCTTATTTTATTTTATCTATAAAGATATTGTAGGTTCTATTGTATTAACTACAATCCTGCTTATTATTGTACTATTGGATCCTTATCTTTTAGGGGACCCTGAAAACTTCAACCCGGCTAATCCTTTAATAACACCCCCACATATTCAACCAGAATGATATAATTTTTTTGCATATGCTATTCTCAGGAATAGAGGAATTAAGAGGAAGACATCAAGACTAATTTTGACTTTGCCCCGGAAAATATAGTACGAGTTATAGGACAAATGAAATCACATTCAACTGCAGATCCGAACAAATGGGACGTCTTGACGATTGAAAACTGTAAGAATGAACTAGATACACTCCTGTACTGGATATGGAGACGATCCCTGGACACAGGAGAAATACCGAGCGTCCTGAGGAGGGCGAACATTATCCCTATATACAAAGGAAGGGACAAATCTCAAGCAAAGAACTCTAGCTCAGCCTTACTGGCATCCCATTTTACCCAAATATTTGAAATAATAAATAACTACAGAGAAAGTTCATGCCATTTTGGAGGCACAGGAAAGATTCAATGAGAACGATCAAGAAGATCGTGCCTATCACAACTGATAGAGCATTATAACATTACAATTAATACATATGAAAACAATGAAAACTATGATGTAACATACATGGATTTTGCTGAAGCATTCAACAAGTGTGATCATGGTATAATAGCACATAAAATACATGGGCATAACGGGCAAAGTGGGAAAATGGATCTATAATTTCTTCATAGAACGTCAGCAACTTATTAAATTCCAAGGAGTATCAACAGAATCAGAAGTCCGTAGCTCAATACCACAAGGAACAGTACTAGCCCCATTCTTTTTCATTATCATGCTAACATACAGACAACAAAGTAACCAATAACAGTACAGTAACATCCCTTGCTAGGGATAAAAATATCAGCAGAAATATTAGAAATGCAGATATGGAAGTCTTATAGACGAACACATATTGCAGATGGTCAGAAGAAAACAACATGAAATTTAACATTGAAAATTTTCAGCTCTTAAGATATGGAAAATATGAAGAACCGAATCAAACAGAATATTATGCTCCAAATAGGAAGAAAACTCAAAGAAACACAACAGCAAAAGATATGGAAAATATGAAGAACCGAATCAAACAAAATATTATGCTCCAAATAGGAAGAAAACTCAAAGAAACACAACAGCAAAAGATTTGGGAGTTATAATGAACAACGATGCGAAATCTGAGACACAAAGTCGATAACGATGAACAGGAAAAAAGAATTACAAGGCAGATACTGAGAACCTTTAAAAGAAAAATAAATCAATAAACTAGAAGAAATCCAAAGAAATTTCACAGCCAATATCAATGATTACAAAGAACTCAATTATTGGGAAAAATCTCGTATATTAAATCTATATTCGCTGGAAAGAAGAAGAAGAGAGGTACACCATAATATACGTACGGAAAATAATAGAGAAACAAGTGCCTAACCTCAAAATGAACCCTACAACCACTCAAACCACTCTGGAAAATAAGAAAGAGAAAATGTGTAGTGTTCCTGAACTAAAAGCCAGACGAGGGAAATCCTCAACTCTGAAATGAAATAGTTTTTTGGAGAGGGTCAAGTCTATTTAACCAGTTACCCAGAGACATCAGAAACACTACAGACGCCAAAATTGAAGTCTTCATAAGAAGATTAGACGCCTGGCTCAGGACAGTCACGGATGAGCCGGGTGTACCTGACTGTGTGAGGTGGAAAACTCAGGACAGCAATTCTATCCTGCATCAAGCCAGGTCAAGAGGAGAAGCCACTAGCCTGACCTCCGTGCGAAGAGACACCGACGCACGGAACATGTACAAGGTTGCAAGGTTTACCGTATCAGTTGAAAACACCTAAAAACATGAAAATTAAATCAAAATAATAACTTGCAACAATACCGACCATAATCTTCATTTAACTGAGTGAAATTGAGAAATGCTAATAACGCTTTAACGTGGACCATTTTGGTTCATTCTTCATCTTTAATAAAAACTTATATCTGTAAATATTTTAGCTTTAAAATTGAACCTACAGTTACTATTATTCTGGCTAATCACGGGTACTTACGTAGTCTGCACACACACACACTCACACACACACAGAATAAAGTGTATGATGATTTACTAATGGCTTTTTAATATATTTGGAACGTGCTTTGAAGGAGATAAATCCTTTATGCAATTTCTCTTCAACTGAGCTCTTCGAAGCCTTTTGTTTAACAGAAATCAGAGTCATCGTTACGGGAAGTGAGCACTAAATACTGTGTGTGTGTGTGTGTGTGTGTGTGTGTGTGTAAGTGAGGTCGCATGTGTGGTAATTTACAGATTATGGGGTTATCTTCTGTGAGATAATACTTTTGGTACCTTGAAACATTAACAATTTTATATAAAAAAATCTACAAACATTTTTATTGTTGAAAAAGCAATATGTTAGTCCTGATTAGGTTAGGTTAGGTTACGCTAGATTAGGCTAGATTAGCAAGTACCTCACTATTAAATGATTAAAGAAAACCTCTTCGAGTCCTCCCTTCATCCAAAACCCTTATCACGTCCTTCTCGGTTCGATGGCAGGCGCTAAGGTTACGTTAGGTTAGGTTAGGTTAAATTAGGTTTTAGTTTTTAGATATATGGATTTTAAAATGCTGGTACCTCGTTTATGCGGAGATGCACACATATAAGTGTGTGTGTGTGTGTGTTAGAGAAATAGATAGATAGTTACAGAGTGACAGGCTAACAAAGACCCTCAGATCCACTCTAGGCTAGGAAGTAGAAAAGTTAGAAATAGCGATAAAAAAAAAAGCTGAAAACTTATACCATGCTTACACTTAAAGACGCGTAAAGCTTTCACACAGGAATAGTAGCCACTGTTGACAGAAAATAGTGGTGAAAGAAGATTTATAGGAAAGTAGGAAAAAGTATAATGAAGAGAATAGCTTCAGAGTTCATTCACACCATGCGTGCAATTATCTCGTGTACTCAGTTACACATTAGAAGATAACGGAAAATAAAGGATAGCATGACTACTGAACTACTTAATCTAATCTATACCATGCATTTTTTAAGGATTTTTTTAATTATTTACTATGTACAATACGTCATTATCTCGTCGTTGCATCATTTCTCCGTAGCCTGCCAAAGACGCCGTACCGAAGATTTATCATGTAGTAATTTATATCGCGTCTTTCAAATAGGAATAGCCTGATAAAAAACCTGGAAGCGGGGATAAGGGGAAGTCAGAGGTTTCACCCGGAAGATTCCCGGGGTGAGGGACCTCAAACTGACCAACATTGCGGTCAGCGACCTTAACCCACTCGCATCTCACCCCGCCTGCGGCCCTCCCGAAATTTCATTTTTTAACTCGTGAAACTACCCACCCTTTAATGCAGTGATACTACCATTCAACCTGTTATTAACTGAAGTGCTTGCCACGACTCCCGCGGTAGGGTATTCCACCTCTCGACTATATTATAGGTGAAGAAGCCCCTCGCAACATTTGTCTTAACTCTTTTATCCCTTATTTTAAAACCATTGTTTCTCGTAATGCTAAAGAAATCCTCATAATTTACATTATTAAAACGATTTAAAACACCCACGTCTGTCTTCGTATGGTTTATTACGTAAGGTTGGAATAAGTTTTGTTACACGGCGCTGAACCCTTTCTACCGTTCTATATCCTTCTTCATATAGAGCGAGCAAACTGTACAGCATATTCTAAATGAGGCCTAACGAGCTACTGATATAATGTCAAAACAATATATTTAGATTTATATTGAAAATTACAGGAAATAAAACCCAATACTCTGTTAGCTTTACTGCTCACGACTGAACATTGTTTTGAGAACTTGAAATCTTTGGTAACAATGACATCTAAATCTTTTCCTCAGAGCCTTCATTTAACATATTATTTCCCATAGTGTAGTTAAATTTACTGTTATGGTAACCTATATGCATGACTTTAGTCCATGGATGGGACGAATACAAGAGCTCAGTATTCGAATACAATACGAATACTTCATATTTGCATGAATACGAATGCAAATACAAATACATTTGAAAGTATTCATAAATACTTTCAAATCAAGTCCAAATACAGAAACACGAGCAAACAATACGTGTTTACATCAAGTTTTTATTGTTAAAACAAATCCATTTTATGAAAGAACATAATTACGCAAGACAGTATGGAGACTAGCTACATTTTACGGATTTATCTAATCACAGTTCTGCCAATTTGACAAAATTATACAGTTATTGAGTTATTGGTTGTTTACTTGTCTACAAAATATTTGTTTGCTTTGATGTACATGAGGTTTTGGAAACATTTTCGACTGCCTCGAGTAAAGTCGAATTATTAATAGGTATTCATGAAAACATTCAGTGAATTCGAATACTTTGTCATAGTATTCCAGTACGAATATGAATACTTTGACTTTTCCTACGCAAATGTTCAAATATGAATACGAATACTTCAAAAGCTGTATTCGAATGTATTCAAATACGAATAGTGAATACGAATACCCTATGCCTGGACTTTACATTTAGCTACGTTAAATTTCATTTGCTACTTATTAGACCATACTACTAAATTATGAAGATCACGCTGTAGAGTCTCTCTCTTTGGTAAACCAATTTCTTTATCCGCAATTTTAGTATCGTCCGCAAATTAAGAAATGTTACCCACTAAATCGACATCAAGATCGTTAACGTACTGCATGTTATGAAAAGGAATGATCCAAAACAGACCCTTCGGAACACCACGAGTTACATTAGCCCACCCTGACTCTTCCCCATTAATAACTACCCTCTGTTTTCTACAAGTTAATCAATAATTATCAACCCAGTTAAGAACTTGATCCTTTATTCCGTGAACTTTAAGTTTTTTAACAATCGTTCATGCCGAACTTTGCCAAACGCCTTTGGAAATCTAAATGTACTGTATTACCGTATATCTACCTCTGTATTACGATCATTAATACCGATGACTTCATGAAAATAATTCCAATAAATTTGTTAAACAAGATTTATTTCTATAAAACCTATGATGACTTTGTTTTAGAAGATTATAGCTTTGAAGATGCTCGACTATACGATCTCTAATTGTTTCTAAAAGCTTTTCAGTTATAGAAGTTAGACTAATAGGCCTATAGTTTTTCACCTGTTCTTTATGTATTCCCTTTTTTAAGAATTCGAGTGACATTAGCCAATTTAAAGATTTGTAAAATATTTGAACTAAAGGACCAAGTAGTTCATTCTTTGGTGGGTGTACACGGCGCTATTTCTCGTGCTATTTATGGAATGGTATATCGTATGAAACTCGTACAGGAACGAGATTATAGACGTAGCATGCGAGAATGCACACACACACACACACACACAGTTCGATTTTTAGTCAAGAAGATGGACTCGGTGAGAGAGGCTTATGGAGTTATTTGCGGGATGATAGCATACGATTTAATAACGAAAATGAAAAAGAAGAAAAGGCGACCTAGGTGCGTCAGTGGGTACAAAGACATCATCTCTTGACAGTACTGCGAACGTATATTTTTTATTTTGTTCTTACATCCGGCAATATCAAACGTGGCTATGTTCATCTCCTCAACAATAGCCTCCACTCTTTAGGTGCTTTGGGTTAAAATGGTCTGGATCTAGCGATTTGTTAATTTTTAACTTATCTATAGACTGAGAAATCTCTTTAGTGTAAATAGTTGTCAGTAAGCAATGAAAAAGTCCCATTTACGTCACTGAGCATATTACTGGCCTCCGGAATAAAACAAGTATCCTCAATTGTAAAAACTGATGTAAAAAATTATTTAAAATTGTCGCTGTCTAGTTATTTGTAAAGTTACCATTCGAGTCTACCAGTGGCTCAATATTGCCCCCACAAGGGATTTCTATTTGTAATGTAATCATAAAATTTAGGGTTTTCTTTACGTTCACGAGTTACTTGAATTTCAAAATCGCGTTTAACACATCTAATTAAACGCTTAACATTTCCACGTAAATCTATATAAGTCTGAAAGTGCTGCTGCGCACGGCCCCTTTTATACTTCTTATAGACTACATTTCTATCTGCGATTGCTCTTCCTATATTTCTATTCCACCATTTAGGTTGCACACTTAATTCACCTTTCTTAACTCTCCTACTTACACAGCGCTCGTTTAAATTTATGCATAATTATATTCTTGAAATTATCCCACATGCTATAAGAACACAATCTACCGTTAACAGTTCAGCCCAATTTATTAAAGTTAATGAAGCTCTAAAATCATTGAAATTTGCTCTCCTAAAATGAGGCACCATGAAGTTATTTAATTCTCTAGAAGTTTTAACATTAACTCAAAAGAGTATTATACAGGGTGTTTCAGGTCGACCCTAGAAATATGGGAAAGAAACACTTCATATTACTTACGGAATTACTATGACAAACTTCAAATACCAAATACCAAATACCAACTACAAATTGGTGGAATTTGTGGTTTGTATTTGAAGTTTGTCATAGTAATTCCATAACTAATATGAAGTGTTTCTTTTCTATATTTCTAGGGTCGACCTGAAACACCCTGTAATATGGTCGCTATCGCATAAACTTTCTCCGTCTACATTCAGAATTAAATTATTATTTGTCGTTAAAATAAAGTCCAAAATATTCTCAACGCGGGACGGTTCTAATAATTTTTGAAAAAGAAAATTATCTTGTAGAAAATCTACCAAACGTAAACCTACAGCATCGCTGTTTAAGGTAATGAAATTAATATATGGGCAGTTAAAGTCCCCGACAATAAATGATTTCTTGTGTGTAACTATGCTACTTGAAATGTTATGCATTTCTAATTCTACTCCTTGTGAAGACCTATATACGAGGGCCACTCAATATACATATTTTGACCCATCTTTTTTTTTTCTTTCCAAGTTTCCTTGCAAGTTCCAGAAATTTTGTACACAAGTAGTTACATACCTTTTTTACAAGTTTTTATTTTTCCACATAGTCTCCATCCTTTCCTACGGCTTTCCTCCACCTCGAAACAAGGGCCTTTATTCCTTGCTGGTAAAAGTCCGCTGGGTTCCGCTGGAGCCACCTCTTAACCTCTTCAACAACCTCATCGTCACTCTGAAACTTTCTTCCACGAATAGCATCCTTCATTGGCCCAAACAAATGGAAATCTGATGGTGCCAGATCCGGGATGTCTGGAGGGTGGAGTAACACAGTCAAGCACATTTTTGTGATGGCCTCTCTTGTTTGCAAACTGTTGTGTGGTCTTACGTTATCGTGCAAAAGAAGGACGTCTTCCAGTTTTCTCTCCGGTCGAACTCGCATTATACGTCTCTGGAGTCTCTGTAGGGTAGCAATATATGCCTCTGAGTTGATTGTTTGTCCTTTCTTCATATTGTCCACCAGAATTACCCCTTTCATGTCCCAGAAGATGGTGGCCATAACCTTTCCTGCAGAGGGAGCCATTTTGATTTTTTTCTTGCGTGGGGAGTCTGCGTGATGCCACTCCATGTACTGGCGTTTTGTTTCAGGTTCAAAGTGGTGTACCCAAGTCTCATCCCCAGTCACAATTCGTGAAAGGAAGTCACCCTTCTGTCTCGTATCGAACCAACGACTCAGAAGCAATTTCTTTTCTTTGGGCTTTGTGATCTTCAGTCAGTTCTGGAGAAACAAACCGTGAACACACTTTTGAGTATCTCAGTTGCTGAATTATCGTATTCACACTTCCTTCACTAATTTCTAGCTCCAGTGATAGCTCCTTGTATGTGTCGTGCCGATTTGATCGAATGATGCTGTTAGCACGTTGCACAGTGTGAGATGTGACAGCCGATGCCGGGTGACCGCTGCGTGGCTCATCATTGAGGTTGGCTCTCCCTCTCTCCAATGATCTCGCACGTTTAGACCAGCGTCCAACTGTGCTTCGATTAACAACAGCATCTCCGTAAACGTTTTGTAGACGTTTGTGAATATTTCAACTGTTTCCTTCTCTCTGGTTAAGAACTCGATAACAGCTCTCTGTTTTCGACGCACATCACTGTCAGACGCCATTTTCGAAACTGCGTTAACCATCAGTTTTATACAAGGGCGTTTAAAAGAGGTTTTATATAAGGAGGGAAGGTTTAAACTGGAAAAATCCGGTCATGTGAAGCGCAGAAAGTTGAAACTTACTGCCCAAAAGACATTTCAGCCCCATAGCCTATTATTTAACTAAGAAAAAAGGGTATGGCAAAATATATTGAGTGCCCCTAGTACAACCCTAAAATTAAAGACTAGTTATTAGCGCTAATTTCTGAAATAATTATATCTAACTGGTCACTGACATTAACCGTCTTTTGAACTGGACGAAGATTACATCACCAAGAGTACACCACCCAAAACTTACTCTTTACACTCCTCAGATTAAAAAACACTACTTTTAAATTATTCTTTACGTTACTATTTGTTCTTTATACGCGTTGAGTTTCCCTGAGGACGACGAGTTACATTTCCTAAACCAGAAAGAACTATTTCATCTTGCCTACGTTTTAAATAAATTTTGCTCACCTTTTGGTCAATCAATCTCTCTAGTCGCGAATTACCTATTTCATTCAAACAAACGCCATCTTGAATGAACAAATTCGCCGAGTTAAAACTTAACGAATTCTGCTCCTTCAAAGACGCGCATCGCTTCTAATTTAGTGTTGAAGTAAATTGCTTTACTTAATTTATTATGTTATAAATTCTCGCAAGAACCCCTAAAAATCAGTACATTATTCGACTTATCTTTCAAAGATTTACTCAAACTTCGATATTTGATTAAGAGATCTTCTGATTTACGAGTTAAATTATACGAATCGTTCCCTCCACCATGAGAAATTAACAGCAAATTTGCAGTTTCCAATTTCAAATTCTTTACTTCCTGTTCAATTCTTTCTATTTTAGCGTCTGACACAAATATTCTCTTACGTTTTTCTCTATTTCTTACACCAAATTCTTTAGCCATGTGCCCAACAATAGTCGAGCCCAACAACACAGTTTCTCTTCGTTTTCTATAGTTTTGAGTAGACTAAATGGGTTTTGACAATCCAGCTGAATACTTGACGATCGATAACTTCGCCTTAACACCGTTTCTAATCAAAGTAAAACTATCAACAATTGAACTACTTTTGAATGAATGTCACTGACAATTTTATCGACTTTTGTATCTATATAGACACACCTATAGACACACCTTTCCTTTCAACCTTTCAAATGTTCCGTGTGATGATTCCTCACTTCACGAAAGTCAAGCTTGTCGCTCCTCCTCTCGAGTTGGATTGGTAAAGTAGTGAGTTGGTTTCTTTTGCTCGCCATCTCACATAGCCAGGTACGCCGGCTCATTTGGGATTGTTCCGAGCCAGGCTTCTAATCTTCTTTGAAGATACCCACCGCAACACCCTCGTGTTCCTTAGTTCCTCGGGCAGCTGGTTAAACAGTCTTGGTCCTCTCACAACAAAACTATTTTCCTTCAGGAGAGAGAGAGAGAAGAGAGAGAGAGAGAGAGAGAGAGAGAGAGAGAGAATACAATCCAAAGAATTTAAATAAAGCAAAAAATGAGAAAAGAAAAAAATAAGGAAAAAAATATGAACAAAAAATATTGAACTGAAAAATGGAAAGAAAAACCCTTAGTTTGGTCGCTCCCTCCGTGGAAACCCATGACCCGTAACTGGGCATGGAGGTCAGGGCATGCTGGGCAAAGCTTTTTCATTTAGTGGAATGCGGAATAGAATGGAGGCTTTGTTAAAAGTATTATATATATGAGGCCCATTTTTTCACCTTCTTTCAATGCTTCAGTGAATCATAACTATAGTCTCCATGACTACTGTCGTGTCAACTGTTTTTGCCCATTAGCTCCATATACAGTATATATATATATATTATATATATATATATATATATATATATATATATATATATATATATATATATATATATATGTGTGTGTGTGTGTGTGTGTGTGTGTGTGTGTGATATATTAACAGTAACAGAGTTGTTAAACCCAACTGATTATGTTTTATTTTAGGATTCATTATGTTATCTTTTAACATGATCTCGAGTGACAATTTTATCATGTCCATTAAATTCGTGTAACGTTCTTTTACCATTAAATTCATGTAACATTCTTTTACTCGACGTTTTATGGTTTTTAACCGGTTTTAAAAAAGAAAGATCATTACAAAAACTGGTTACGTTCGTTTAACATTCGTAGGTTGCTGACAATGCGATGAACAGCATTTACAAAAAGCAAAAAAATATGGTCGATGTTTACTGTAATATATGACGTTGTTTCATCACGCAACGATTGTAAATTAGTACGTACGAATGGACTACACATGGAATACCATGGAATTTGCTTCCCTGGAAGGTACGACCAACTAAACAATAAGAAACTAGTAATGTTTATTGCCTAGCGGATAATTAACACTCTTTACGAGCAAATAAGAAGTAACACGACAGAAAAGGATGTGAAAAGCTTCACTGCATATGCAATGTCTGCGCATTTACTGTATTTATGACGCTGTTTTACTGTTCAATTTTCACTGGTAATTATTTCGTAACGAGCCTTTTTCGACAGTTCAACTTTTGTGGTCGAAGTTTAACTTTAACGCGCAACACTAGTACAAAGGAAATGTTAAATTTTAATGTCATGTTATGAAGTGGAGTAATTTTCATTTTACTTGTGCACACCTGAATACCTAAACTTGGAGTTACCTCACTAATTACTAAGCAATATATATATATGAAAAATTACGCGCATGGTATATATATATATAGTATTTTAATTTCAAACGTTTCGTTGGTTTGGATAGTAAGATATTATAAGCTTTTATCATCTTTTACATATGATTTTACTCTCTATTGGAACTAAGTTGAAGTTGCGAAATTATAAGGACAATCACTTTTGTAAATAAATAATAACACAATAACACACTTTATAACAACATTTTATGTACAACAAAAACATACAAGACATCCCCAACTTTTTTCATTGTTAAATTCGCATTATTTATGGGGTTTTATTCTTCACCTATAAAATATTGCCTATTATTGTCTCTTTTATAATGTTAACCAAATAAAAAGTATAAAAAATAATGTTTATATTTAATAAATAAACGTGTGCCAATAACTGAGTACCAAAAATTACTATCGGTTACGCTGCAAACCTCAATTTATAATAATTAAATTGATATAAATGTACTGCGTCGAAAGTATTAGACAGCCTTAAAATACCTTCAAAATTGCTTAGAGCCCTTTAACGTTGGGAGTTTTTGTAGGGTTAATTAAGGCTGAATGTGCTTATTTGAAACGGTACCTATTCAACCCAGACGTTTATAAACGATTAAATTAAGGCGTACCGCGGATAAAATTTTGATAATTTGTCTTATAATGTTTGCGCATAAGTAGCTCAAAGAAAGTTCGTAGGTTTTACCTAATGGAAGTGTGTTTCGCGGTAAAAGGTTTTCAGTGTTATCATTATCGAGTAACTTTCGGAGAAGAATTTTGATCAGTTTTCACATTCATTGCGTGTCACTTTTGAATCGTGTGACTTTAGTGTGGTAAACATATGTGAACTGGTGCACATAACGGTAAAAACAAGAGAATTAACCGAAATTGAGAGATCTCAAATACTGTCACCTCATGGGTTTTCCCAACTTGCAATTGCAAAACAATTAAAATATTGAAGATGTGCCGTTTAAACCACATTAAAACGTTATAAGGGGTCTAGGCGTCATGCCAATAAGCATCGACGAGGTCAGAAAAAGGTGACAACCATCCGGGAAGACAAATTATTAAAACTCAGGTCCAACTTTGGTAAGAAGGAGAGTAGAAAAGACGTATAATAATAATTATACTGTCCCTACAAGTCATAGTTTGAGAAGGTAACATCATGATGAGAAGATGCGTGTTTTCATCAGGTGTTGGGAAACTGCTTTTATGTGAGAGCAGAATGAACTTTCAAATCTATACAGACACGCGAGCTAGGAAAGATCTTGAAAGCTTTCTATCGACAAATTATGCCCAGAATCGGTGACATCTGACGTTATTTTTCAATGAGACAATGTCACACGCCATAAATCACTTGTCAGTAAGAGTTGCCCCGCAAAAGAACGAGTGTACCGCCTCGAGTGATCTCCTCAATCTCCAGAACTGATTCCTATTGAACGTTTATGGACAACTTTAAAGAAAATTATTTAAAATTATTAAGTGTTCATCGAAATCTGACCAACACAATAAAAAGCAATAAGGAATAGGAGAGAATCACTGTGACCTTTGGAAGCGGCTTCTAAATAGTTTACCTCAAACTAATGAAGGGGAATCTGAAATACAGTATACAAAATATTAAAATATTATATTTTCAAATATTATATTGTTTCTAATATTTTGTAACATTAATTTTACTTTTCCTCTCTCTCTCTCTCTCTCTCTCTCTCTTCTCTCTCTCTCTCTCTCTCTCTCTCTCTCTCTCTCTCTCTATATATATATATATATATATATATATATATATATATATATAAGAGAAGAAAACCAACCAATTCATATAAGTTTTTGCGAGGTTCTCATGAAAATGGTACTGTATAAGTTTTCATATTATGACAAGATGAAGACTTTGCTAAAGTTTAGTTAGTCTTCTTTTGATCTGTTCAGACGTGAGTGGAATTCTTTGCTTTCATGGTTGATCATAAAAATTATCCAAAAAGTGGTCATTAAGGTTCATTCGCGTCAAAGGTTTTAGGCGTTCATCAGGGAAGAACCTGCTGCCCCTTTTGTTTCTTCCAATGAATGGTATTTTTAGAGGCGCAACATGTAGCATAAACCTCTCGCAGCAGTTGTGTAATATTGTGTATTTTCGGCAAAACATATGCACTGTTAGGACAATGGAAAATGATTACCTTAGCACCATAAGGATCTTTATCAATGAATAAACATCAGGTTTGACTTTCCACCAACCAGAATTGTTGTTCATACCATGACCGCCGTTTTGGACTGTGATCTGTCAACAGAATTAATGAAAGTATTGTTTAATCATTCTCCATACCGATGGGCTATTCTACGACACGAACTGTGATTAAACAGAGATTCGTCCGAGAACAGAAGAGACTTCCATAAAGCCACAGAACTATTTCATCTTTCTGGCTCATGTCACTTTTCGTTTAACACTGTCGACGAATCAATGAAAGAAAGCCACCCCCAGCCTAGTTAGTTTTATAAGGCTAACTAACGAAAATATCACGACCTAACCTAACCAATCGTTATGTTAACTGTACGCCCTTGACGATTGGTTAGGTTAGGTCGCTATATTTTCGTTAGTTAGCCTTATAAAGCTAACTAAAGAAGGCTGGGGGTGGCTTTCTTTCATTGATCCCTGTCGACTGTAAACAATTAAAGAATTCAGCCGAGACACGTTGACTTTACCCCTTTTTATGCAATTAACGATTAGAACATCCGTTCTCTGCAAGAAAGTGACATTATTTGTGGGGGTCTACAAACCCTTTGAGTTTGTACCTTGAATGACACTTCGCCTTCTGTTTTCTTTCTTTTTACGTAGGAAGGAGGGGGCAAGGGCGAGCCCCCGCAACCCCTCCCCCCGCTATATAAGGAGAGAACCAAAATCAAGGTCTCTGAAGCCTACAATGCTATATTATTACTTTTTTTTTTTAATAAATTTTGAAAAGAGTGTGTAGTGTGTGAAATGCATGTATGCCTAGTGAAGAATAGAGTGAGAAGTGTGTATTTGAGAGCATGCTGGACTACTCACAGGGTAGATGAAACACGGTAAAAGATCAGCTAAGGAGGACAGTGACAGAAGAAATGGGAGTTCCAGCACTCCCTGTCTTCTGCTTAACATCCCCTCTTCCACGGAGTACTTCCCTTGTCGACTGGTGTCTACAATCTCCTCCTTGAGATGTTTTTGTAACCACTGATAACCGTCTTGGTCGTCTTGGTTATCAGTTTCTGCACTTCACTCTGACCACAGTTTAATTTTTCAGTCGCATGAGTAAATGGCAGAATCCAAATCCAGCCAAATGTCTTAAAATTTGAATCCAAATTACTCAAAATACCTTTAAATCTAGATTTTTTCCGAGTCTGGATAAAGATTTACTACACCTATGATATATATATATATATATATATATATATATATATATATATATATATATATATATATATATGGGATGATTTCACACTTAAACACGTGAAATGAATAATGATGCAAACCCACAAGGAAAAAGAAAAATGATTCCAAGGCTTTTTGTGTATTCAGAAGTACACCTTGTCAGGGAATGAAGGGAGAAGGCAAGATGACCGAAGTATATACAGCGGGACAAAAAACAAAGATTAGCACATAAATAAAATTCCTTTTGCCTCTCATTAACTCTTGTTAACAGGATATTATCAATTTTATACATTCCCGCACTGTTATTGAAATTATTTTTAAAATGGATAAATTCACATTCTAGAATATTCCTTTCAATTATATTTGTGTTTTTAACGAGCGCTTTAGAACTATCCCACTTGATACTATGATTACATATATACTGTACATATGGTTAAACAATGCATTAAAATTAATTTGCTGTTCTACACGCATATTTATGCTGTTTTACCCTAATATCTAACGTTTTACCCGTTTGGCCTATATATACTGAGTTACATTGTGTATATCCAATCAAATACACACAACCAACCATATTATCCGGGCTATTCTTTATTAGGAGTGATTTAATTAACAGTATTATTATACTTAAAGACTACATTGATACCAATTGCTTTAAGTAAAGTCGGAAGATATTAAAAATTAACATGGTAAGGTAGGCTAAAGATATTTTTACGCTCAAATTCCTTTACAGTTACACTATTATAATACCTATTCTTGGCTTTCCTAAGGCAGTTATCTAAAAATGAAATAGGATAAAATAATTTAGTACCAATATTCATGATATTGCATAATTCTGTATTTAAAATTCAGGACTGACAACTCTCAATGCTCTAAGAAACATAGAAAAAATAAAAGATTTTATCGAGGGATGATGGTCAGAATAAAAATGCACAGAAGAGTTATTATTAATAGGCTTGCGATGTGGGTTTGCATTTGTTTCGTTCTCTCTCTCTCGTCTTGCGCGGAATATCTCCTATACAAGCGTCGTTCTTTACGTTATTTATACTGCGTGTTCTTTGCAGTTGAATGTATATAATGTTACGGCATGCGGGAGGTGCCCCCTTGGGGCATTGGTTTCTGCGAGTATGTAGAAGAATTACGGCATTTGGGAGAGTGAGGCCCATGGTGTAATGGTATCGCATCTGACCGGCAATCGGAAGATCCCGGGTGGTTACCTCATTTTTTCATTTGTTTCGTTCTCTCTCTCTCGTCTTGCGCGGAATATCTCCTATACAAGCGTCGTTCTTTACGATATATATATTATATATATATATATATATATATATAAAAAACTAATGAAAATTACAGATTTATTGAACATTTCTTTAGGCCACTGGAAATTCTCCACTTACACTACTACAGCATTGTCGGGTCGGCAAAAAAACAAGGGAGGCCTTTTATCATAAATCCTTCATATCTCGGCAAATACGCAAATACGGTATATGAACCATACAATTTTAGTATGTTAGTACTAGGTAATTTTATGGTTTGTATGTCATCTTTTAGCATTTTAGCTGAGAAATTGGATTTGTGGCGAATATTCCAGAAAAATCTTGCTAATCATAGGTTCAAGTTGATAATTAAAGCGATTTTAATTAACGTAAGCCAACTGCAGGAGGTTTGGACAAGCTTCTCGAGAAAATCGATAAAACAGGAGATACGGCCTTTGGGAAAATTTGTCACAGAGAATTTATCGGGTCAAAGTAAGAAATGTCGCTCATTTACGACAGCTTCTTCTGGAAAAATGGGATGAGCTACCACAAGAACAAATCAATAAAGCCATAGATGAGTTCCGTCCTAGACTAAAAATGTTTGTAGAAGTTCGTGGTAAACATATCGAGCAGTTTTTTAACATCAAGGTAGCACCATATGTGAGTACTTTGTAACTTTTTATCCGCACATGCAATGCAGTAGTAGTGTAAATGGAGAATTTCCAGTGGCATAAAGAAATGTTCAATGAATCCGTAATTTTCATTAGTTTTCTTTGAAATCCCCTTACCGTATAAGAAATGTACTTAGATGTGGGGTGTGAAAAAAATATTGAAATCTGACCATAACTTTGGATTTTACAGCCAAAGTTCGAGGTGTCCCTTTTTTTTTTGCCGACCCGATATATTCACTGGAAAGGAGGAGAGAGAGATATACACCATTATTTACACTTGGAAAATAATGGAGAAACTAGTCCCTAATCTTACTCTGAACCCTGTAACTCCCCAAACAACAGTGGAAAGTAGAAAAGGAAGACCAAATTAAAGGCTAAACAGGGAATATCCTTAACCCTGAAAGAAAAAAGTTTTGTTGTGAGAGGACCAAAACTGTTTAATCAGCTGCCCAAAGACGTAAGGAACACGAGTGGTGTTGCAGTGGACATCTTCAAAAGAAGATTAGACGCCTGGCTCAGAACAATCCCCGATGAGCCAGGGTGGGGAGTACAAGAAACCAACTCACTACTTCACCAAGCCAACTCGAGAGTAGGGGCGACAAGCTTGACCTTCGTGAAATGAGGAATCATTGCACGGAACATTTGAAAGTTTGAATGGTGTGTGTGTGTGTGTATATATATATATATATATATATATGCATATAACTGCAATGACCGCGCAGTATATAAATGAATAGAAACGACATAAGTGTTAAGGAACGTTTCTGCACACGAGGAGGAGAGATAACGAATAAATGAAAAATGAGGCGAACCGCCCGGGAATCGAACCGAGGGCCTTCCAATTGCCGGTTGGACGCGCTACCATTATGCTACGGCCCTCACTTAATCACAAATCGAAATTCTCCCACATAGGGCAGAAACCAATGCCCTGAGAGGGCACCCTCGCAAATCGTGAATATGCGCATATAACTGCAATGACCGCGCAGTATATAAACCGCCGGCAATTGGAAGGCCCTGGGTTCGATTCCCGGGCGGTTCGCCTCATTTTTCATTTATTCGTTATCTCTCCTCCTCGTGTGCAGAAACGTTCCTTAACACTTATGTCGTTTCTATTCATATATATTATATATATATATATATATATATATATATATTATATATATATATTATATATCTATATTATATATATATATATATATATATATAATATATATATATATATATATATATATATATATATGGTCCAATGGGACGAGTATTGTTCACGGGCTTTCTCCTGTTCTTCTCCACACTCTTTCCTGTCCATCGGATGTTCGAAGATTAAATCTTCAAGACGATGAGACGATCGTCACGAGCAAATGTGCAGCGTGATCTTCCAGATCCTGGTCTTCGGGTGTACTCTCCTGTCTCTACATAGCGTTGGTAGACATGTCGAACCGTTGTTCCTGGAATTCCTAGCGCATCGGCGACGTAACGCTGGCTCCGACCATCTTCAATTAGGGCGACGACTCTTGCGACGTTCACGGCACTGAAATCCATTGTAAATGTCCACTTCTGAAACCCAAAAGAATTAGAAGTCTATCTGTTACTAAACGCAAATGCCTACTCCCACTAGTGGAAGAAAAAAGTGTCACTAGCAGTCTAAGAGCAATTGAATGTCAGACTGTCGAATTCTTAAAAGAAGTCGAAAATTCGTTACAGCGAGTGTGTACGCAGCTGACGTTGTTTTGTGTCGTTATTTGGTTGCCTCATAGACTATATTTTCAATTTTAAAATTTTATAAACAGAAGCTTGCCCGCTGTTTTGCTTTTCGCAATATTCCAAGTGGCTCGATTTTTCTGCCGCTCAGTGTATTACCAGCTCCTTGAGTGATGACTCAGATATAAGAAAACAATCTCGAAGCCTTTGTGCTAAAGCGAATATGACTATAAGGAACTTTCGGTTCTGTACAAGTGAAGCTAAAGACACTCTCTTTCGTACTTTCTGCAGTAATATGTATGGACAGCAACTCTGGGTAAATTATAAAAAAGGTTTTGGCAGAACCCTAAATTTGACTGTACAACGGGTCTTTTAGACCCTTATATAAATTACCCCCGAGATACTCAGCTTCGCAAATGTTTTCTACCCTCAATGTCCCGAGCTTCCCGGAGGTAACAAGACGTGCTCAATATGTCTAATGCAAAGAATTAAAAAATCAACCAACCCGATTATCCAAGTTATCCATGAGTCCTGCCGTTTATCTTCTAAGCTATGGAATTCTTGATACGAAAACGTCTGTCTGTAGCTCCACTTAACCTCGACATTACTGTATTATTTCTAATCAACTGTATATATTCCTATCCTTAATATGTGAACTGTCATTGTATTAATAATATTTGTCATATGGACTATAGTCTGCCAATAAACCTTTTCATTTTCACTTTCATTTTCATATATATATATATATATATATATGTGTATATATATATATATATATATATATATATATATATATATATATATATATATATATTATATATATATTAATATATATATGGGAATGAACTCAGAATGGTTCCCTGAGTTTTTTATGATACACACAGACCGTGCATGGAACAAGGAACTCTTCTGGGATAATGGACTATAGTGGATTTAATTATCCCAGAAGAGTTCCTTGTTCCATGCACGGTCTGTGTGTATCATATATATATATATATATATATATATATATATATATATATATATATATATATATATATATATATATATATATATATATCCTTTGCCGATGACACAAAGATCAGTAGGAAAATAAGAAACTCAAATGATATAGAATCTCTACAAGCAGACATGAACAGAATCTACAAGTGGGCGGAAGACAACAATATGAAGTTTAACACAGAAATTTCAACTGTTACGGTATGGAAAAAGGGAGGACTTAAAATCTATGGAATACTATACCCCAAATGGACAGGAAATTCAGAGAAATTCTAAAGCCAAAGATTTAGGAGTTGTAATGACTGATGATGCGAAATTTGAAACGCAAAATAAGATAGCAGTAAACAGAGCAAAGAGAATAACTGGGCAGATACTGAGAACCTTTAAACGAAGGGATAGGAATATAATGATTCCTCTACTGAAAACGCTGATCATACCCAAATTGGAATACTGCTCGGTTCTAACATGCCCGGATAAAAAAGAAGACATTAGACAGCTAGAAAGGATTCAGAGAAGCTTCACAGCCAAGATCAATGGGTGCAAAGAGCTAAATTACTGGGAAAGGTTGCGCGAATTAAACCTATATTCACTGGAAAGGAGAAGAGGGAGATACACCATCATTTACACTTGGAAAACAATGGAGAAACTAGTCCCTAATCTTACTCTGAACCCTGTAACTCCCCAAACAACGATGGAAAGTAGAAAAGGAAGACTGTGTCGTGTTCCCAAATTAAAGGCGAGACAGGGAACATCCTTAACCCTGAAAAAAAATAGTTTTGTTGTGAGAGGACCAAGACTGTTTAATCAGCTGCCCAAAGAACTAAGGAACATGAGTGGTGTTGCGGTGGGCATATTCAAAAAGATTAGACGCCTGACTCAGAACAATCCCCGATGAGCCGGGCGTACCTGGCTACGTGAGGTGGAGAGTACAAGAAACCAAGTCACTACTTCACCAAGCCAACTCGAGAGGAGGGGCGACAAGCTCGACCTTCGTGAAATGAGGAATCATCCCACGGAACATTTGAAAGGTTGAAAGGAAAGGTATAAAGACTTTAATTTCTCGTGCATTTCATCTCTGCTCCTCTTTCTTATCTCTTTATCATGAAGTTGTTTTTCTTCAGACTTTCTTTTCCAACTACTGTACCTTTTTCCCGTCATCTCTTCCAAGCATCCGTCAAAAAGTTTCTCGATAAAACCTATCAACTAGGGTTTCTCCTTATATGCAGCTTTCTTCATCTCGGGAAATCCCGGGAATTCCCGGAAAAATTAAGCCAATTCCCGGGATCCCGGGAAATCCAGGAAATGGTTGTATATTTAAGAGAACGGTAATTTTTTTTATTGTTCAGTGATAAAATACCCTTTTAGAATTGGGATAACCAATTGCTTATGCCTAGATGACCACTTTTGCATTGTAATACTTGAATTGAGTTTACCAATCAGTGGTAGCTATTTATTATTTATTAAACATAATATTTATCATGCTATTCATCTGCAGGGGACAAATAAAAGGTTAAAATATTATATTCCTTTAATTATAATTAAGTGCATTTGCAAATAAAAAAGAAAAAGAAAAAGAAACTTCATTAAAAAAAATAATTTATACCTTTTATCTGAACATATTTTATCTTAAAATATTTATCTTAAAATATTTAAAGAGTCAATCAACATTTTTAAAATAGCTTCTTAAAAAACATAAACAATCGATACTTCTATCACTAAGACGAGTTCTCAACTTGGTGCTAAATAAACCTGCTGCAGAAAAGGCTCTTTCTGATTCAACAGATGTTGGCGGAATGGTTTTCAGTGCATCAAATAAATTCATGATGTTTGAAGTTCTGTTCCCTATTGTCTCGAATAACTGCAGTTCTTGCTTCAAATGCTTGCTTAAACTCTGAGCAAGATGAGTTGCCTGCGATCGCTAGATAATATACTGAGACTTGGTTCCTCGTATTATACGCAGCGCTAGCGACATTCCCTCGGCCAGTTTTTGGCATACGGGCCCACTTTTAGATTGTTCTAAGTTGCTAATGCTAGTAGGTGTTCATTTAAGAAAGCAGAAAAGTAGAATAAAATGTGGTAAATATTATGCAGTTTTCTTTAATTCTACCCAAGAGCCTTCTAATAACAAAAGAAAAAAACAAATAAATCAATAAAAAATAAATTAAGTCATTTTAAAATTCTGGGATTTCCCGGGATATTTGTCCAATTCCCGGGATTTTCAAATCCAATAAAAACAGCCCGGATCCCTGGATTCCGGGATCCCGGGAAAGAAACCCTACTATCAACCGATTCATAATATTTCAACTGTTACAAAATATATTCAATATTTTTAATTTTTCTTTTTATAATTATTTAAGTCCGAAACTACAGACCGAGCTATTTACACTATCTGCATCATTATATCCTGAAATTGATTTTCGGTTCATATTTACAAATTTCCAAAGTGTCAAATCTTACTTTCTTCATAAAGAAAAATTACCCGATCTCATCCGTTGTCTATTCCTTCAAATACAAACTTGATCGTCGATACAAACTTGGATAGACGAGCCTCGGGGGAAATTTCCAGTCGCTCATCACATCCTCTAAATAGACTTTCAAAATCTTCAACAAGAAAGCAGTTTTGGAGGCAGACCATCCTATTGACCCTTCCTCCTTTCAAATTATAAGTACCGTTAATAGTAACCAACTTGTCGACCTCCACATTTTAGATTCTTTATGTATTTGGAAAAGCAAATCCTTTCTGAACGATTTTGTTTCATAGTTAATCTCGCTATTACGTGATAATGTTAAAGTTTTAACTGCTTGTATTAATCCTTTCCGTAGCTTTTCTATTTAACTATTTTAAAATATCAATATCTATTTTGATGCGTACAACGATAACATTCAAAGTAAGTTTTATTTATCTTATTTCATTTTAATCTGTCTATTTTAATCTGTCTATTTTAAGATTTTTAAATTTTTTTAATTATTTAATTTTTTTTTTAATTCTTTAATTTTTAAACATTTAATTTTATTTTGTTTTTTTTAAACAAATTATAAAATTTTTAATTTTGTAAAATTCAATATTTTTATAGGATTGAAGATGGAAATATATTTCCGGAACGTCTGCTTGTACCTTACACATTTTCTAAATAAGAATTTTATATACGTGGTTTTCCAGTTCATCTTTAAGCCGCGCTTCCCTAAGAACAAGCCTCTGAATGAAGTTATATATATATATATATATATACTGTATATAGAAACGACGTAAGTATAGAGGAGTGTTCTGCACACGAGGAAGAGAAATAACGAACAAATGAAAAATGAGGTGACCGCCCGGGAATCGAACCCAGGATCTTCCGATTGCCGGTCAGATATGCTACCACTACACCACGGGCCTCGAGCAGCAGAAAGAACGACGCTTGTTTAGAAGAGTGTCCGCACAAGAGGAGGAGAGAAAACGAGCAATGAAAAATGAGGCACCTCCCAGGAATCGAACCCGAGATCACCCAATAAAATGAGGTACCTCCCAGGAATCGAACCCGAGATCACCCAATTGCCCGTTGGACATGATAAACACTACACCAAAGTCCTCTATTAATCAGAACTCGTAATTCTCCTACATACGAGCGGAATCGAATGCCCTTTTGAGGGGGCACCCGGATGATCCTGGGTTCGATTCCTGGGAGGTACCCATTTTTCATTGCTCATTTTCTCTCCTCTTCTTGTGCGGACACTCTTCTAAACAAGCGTCGTTCTTTACACACACACACACACACACACACACACACACACACATATATTATATATATTATATATATATATATATATATATATATATATATATATATATATATATATATATACTGCAAACCCACAAGGAAAAAGAAAAACGATTCCAAAGCCTTTCGTGTATTCAGAGCTACACGAGGTGTAGCTCTGAATACACGAAAGGCCTTGGAATCGTTTTTCTTTTTCCTTGTGGATTTGCAGCATTCATTCATTTCACGTGTTTTATTGTGAAATTCATCCCATATATATATATATATTATATATATATATATATATGAAAATTATTTCACGAAAGTAACACGTGAAAAATATTTATGATGAATAAAACCACGAAGGAAAGGAAGCACAGAGTGGTGCTCAAGCGCTTTCGTCTAATGACATCCTCAGGAACACTAAAGTACATAAAGAGTTCAAGACTATATGGACTATATATATATATATATATATATATATATATATATATATACAGAAATAAGAAATTATGGGAGGAGCATACACATTTGTAAGGAAAACTCCCAATTTTAGCACTTTGCTCGAATTCAACACAAGCTCAAATGAATTGTTTACAACCAGTTTTATAGATAATACCTAAATGATACATAGGTCACAAAAAAATTATATAAAAATAGAAGAACAATTAAAGAAATAAAATAAAAATAAATTGAAAAATATAAAAATTGTAAAAGGAGCATACAAATTCAAGCTCAAATGGATTATTTACAACCTATTTTATGGATAATGCCTAAATAATATATGTCACAAAAAATAAAAATAAAGAAATAAAAATAAAAATGAATTGAAAAATAAAAATAAAAATAAAAATTGTAAGAGGAGCATACAAATTTATAAGGGAAGAATTACCAAAGATTTAGCACTCTGCCCTTCTTGTTTAAATCCCTTCTGAACGAATTCAAAACAACGGGATCGAGTTGGAAGAGACCTTTGTTCATGTTAAAGTTATTTGTAATTTGAATAACAGCAGACTCAAGAATATTTCTATTAACAATGTTGCTAGAATGAAACAAAACTGAAGCATTTTTCCAATCAATACAATGGATAATTCTGACAAATGGACAAAAAGAGCACTGGACAACTGTCCCGTTCTAACGGAATATTGATGCTGTTTTACACGCGTGTGCAAATCCTTTCCCGTCTGACCTATGTGTCCCGTAGTGTAAATCCTTACGGTACAAAAGAGTTCGTCTCCGACGAATTGTATTCTAAACCTTGAACCCAAAATTCCTTTGTTCTGATATCACAGAGTGTGCATTCTTTCATGCGCGGAGAAATCCAATGTAATCCGTATAAATCCACATAAATCCCATTAATCCGTATAAATCCACATAAATCCCATTAATCCGTATAAATCCGTATAAATCCCAGTAATCCAAATCTAAATTGTTAGATGCGAGGTGCATATGAAAATATGCACATCGCATGAATTCTTCGATCCCTCCGCGTCTATATTGTCAGCATCACGTGATGCAAGGCAAGCGTCTATAAACATCTCAGTTTTTATATTTTTTATTATTAGTAAGACAGCGACGGCGTTGACGTAGGTGAGGGGCTGAACGTGGGATAAGACATGAGACCGTTCTTGGAGGTTTCGGTGATACGATCCAATTGCTGATCCCAAGGGGGATAGTTAAAGGAAGGTTGAAGAGTTACAGAGGCAAGAGGAAGGTTGAAGAGAGGAATTGGTGGGAGGTGAGCCATAGGGTGTACAAGACGAGGCGTGTTGTTAAGGGAGCGTACTCTGGGGTTTGTGGAGATAAAGCTAGAGGTAATAATAGAACAACCGGAGGGGATTCTACTAACTGGATCCAATTGTATCATACTACGGTTGTTCGGGCAATCCAGGGTTGCTTCACGTTTTTGGGGGATGGACAGGAGGAGATCGGAACTTATTTGGAATTTGGTTGACAAAGGTGTTCTACAGTGAGTAATGTCGCGGGTGGTAAACCGGGTGTACTGTTGGTAGTTTTTGGAAAGGAAAAAGTATGGTGTTCTGTGTGTCAGATGACACGGTCACGTTTTTCCCTCATAGAGTAAACTGTGGGAAAAAGGGGTGACAAGTATAAGCGTTGTATATTTGAGCATCGAAGAAGGGTATAAACAATAATGATAGAGAATGGAGACAAAGGTAAGCATAGTGGCCGAAGTTAACATTATTAATAATTTTTGGGTTCAAGGTTTAGAATACAATTCGTCGGAGACGAACTCTTTTGTACCGTAAGGATTTACACTACGGGACACTACCTCCCGCCGGTGACCCGTGTCATCTGACACACAGAACACCCATACTTTTTCCTTTCCAAAACCTACCAACAGTACACCCGGTTTACCACCCGGTTTAACGAGGTTCTTTGCTTTCTGACAATCTTCATAATACGTAAACTCTGTGACCTAAGTCTGTAAATATTCCTGCAGTGGCACTACCCCTCCCGGTCAACTTAGCTTCCATTTGATAATGGAACTTAACCTCAGATATATATAAAAATTGTATATTGAGCTTTAGTCAATCTGTTTAAAGTTAATTTTACTAAGTAATTTAATTTAATTAAATATTATTTTTGATATAAAAAGAATTCTGTATTCAAAGTGAATTATTAAAAAGACTGTTAAATTGAGTTAGTCGTTTCCATTCACCGCACTAACTTTACAACCAATTGGGGTCAGTGACTTCCACACACATTGTTGACTAGGCGCGAGCGCCGAGTGCATCCACTGGTAACCCGAGAGTGACGTGTCTATTATCCTTCGGATATAATTCCGACTCCAACCAAGGGGACCAACCCTGGTATTCATTGTCCGTAGTCGTCTAAAACAAATCGAGGGCCCTTTTAGGGACGTACCCCTCGACATATGTAAAAGGAATCACATTGTTTACAACCAATTTTATAGATAATGCCTGAATTATTGGTAGGGCTATTTTTTACTATGATATTTTCCACAATATTGTTTTATGTAAATACTACATTAATATCCAAAAGTTTAAGTACATTGGCAATGCCTAAAAAGCCCGGGAAAAATGGAAGTACTAAAATATTCTTTGACAAAGTGCGAGAGTTATTATTCACACGATAGAAGGTTCGTTTCGCCTTGTTAAGACAAGATTCCATAAAACAGGTGGGTAGCACAGATCACTTCCAATACCGTTGATTTTTTCTAATTCGGCATCGATGTATTTCGGACTGGCGATCCTAAGAGCGCGGAGAAACATTGAGGAAAATATGGCCTTCTTAATTGGGGTGTCATGTCCAGAGTAAAAGTGTACGTAGGACAAATTTTTTATTTTCCGATAGATACTAAACTTAACCCTTTGACTACCAGAAGAAAAGCCCATTGGGACCTATTATCCCGATGGTAGTCAAAGGGTTAAAACCTGGGCTTTCCCTATGTACACGCACATCCAAAAACGGGATTGAGTTGTCTTGTTCCACTTCTAAAGTAAACTTAATGGAAGGGACTTGATCATTTAACTGAAGGAGGAAGTCATCCAGGTCACGATTCATGGGCCAGATACGCAAAATATCGTCGACGTACCCCAAGCAAGGGATGCCAACCCCCAGGATTCTCGGAATGTAAGTAATTTCGAAAAACTCCATATAAATATTGGAGAGGAGGGGCGACAAGGGGTTGCCCATGGCCATCCCAAAAACTTGTTGATAATGCTCGCTATTGAAAGTGAATTTACAGTCTTTGATGCAAAGCTTAATAAGTTCCAAACGATGTGTGCAGGTAATGGCAGGTCGTACTTATGTAATTCTCGGGCGAGAAGTCAAGCATATCGTCAATCGGTACTTTTGTAAACAATGAACAAACGTCAAAACTGATCAATCTATCGTTGGTTTCAGTGCGTACATTATTTAGTTTTTCAGTGAGATCCATGAATTTTTTACATGTGAATCAAAGATAGTTTCCGAGAATGAGGGACAAGACTTTTGACAAGCCATTTGGAGGTTATAGGTAATAGAGCCCACCGAGCTAATAATAGGGCGTAT
This sequence comes from Bathynomus jamesi, assembly GCA_023014485.1. NCBI lineage: Eukaryota > Metazoa > Arthropoda > Malacostraca > Isopoda > Cirolanidae > Bathynomus > Bathynomus jamesi. Next base: position 74,495 of record JAJOZX010009476.1, on the reverse strand, counting down.
AGGTTGCCAGGTTTTGTGGGTTTAATAAGACCGTAAAGGTAGGGAAGAGAAGGTGAAGTGGCGTGAAAAGCTAAATTAAGACCTTATGATCTTTGAGAATGCGTTTCAAGCACTATTGAATGATTTGATGGCGTCATCCTGCGGGTTCTTCCTAAGTTTTGCTCTATGCGGGGTCCTGGAGCAACTCATTCATCTTTCTAATGTAGTTCACTTTGTCCATAATAACTATGGTGTTAGCCTTGTCTGCTTTAGTAATATGGAGTTCACCATCTTTTTTTAATTGTTGAGAGGCTATTGCGAAAACGTTTAAGAAAGTTATCTTCGTACGTAATATTCGCGGCACTATAGACAAGGCCTTTAACTATGTTAACCAAGACTTGGGAAAATTACACTGTTTTCCAAAAAAAGCAAGACTATAACAAATTTGTAAAGCAGAAAGTTTTTTAACAATAAAAAAGGACATACCAAATCCAAGGGCACTTTTTGCATCGTCACTAATGTTTTTCGAAGACAGGTTCAAAACACATTTTGAGCTTGCTTTTTTACTCCACTGTCTATTTCGAATGAGACTTTTAATTTTGCGATCCAAAATGTTACGAAGTGAAGAAGTTCTCCGACGCAACTCGTTGTAAATTTCATCAAACAAAGGTTGGATCCACGGTTGGGGAATAACGGTCACAAAATTACGTTTGGCAATGCGTAAATTTTTGAAGGCAGACCACTCATTTTGTCTGGTGACTTCAATATGTTTCTTTAAAATTAATCTGCTGAAGTTGTTGAACGGATGGTCGTCAATTTGTCTGAGGCGAATCGGAAGGAGGGATTTGGGAAGAACTTGCTCCTCTAGACAATTAGTAAGAAACTTTCGTCGGATACGAATTGCATGCCCCTTCATTAATATAGAAGAAAACACGGACACAAATGGAGACAAGAGAGGGAACAGCAAGCCGAAGGAACGCGTGGTGTTCATTATATGAAAATTATTTCACGAAAGTAACACGTGAAAAATATTTATGATGAATAAAACCACTTCGTAATATTTTGGATCGCAAAATTAAAAGTCTCATTCGAAATAGTCAGTGGAGTAAAAAAGCAAGCTCAAAATGTGTTTTGAACCTGTCTTCGAAAAACATTAGTGACGATGCAAAAAGTGCCCTTGGATTTGGTATGTCCTTTTTTATTGTTAAAAAACTTTCTGCTTTACAAATATGTTATAGTCTTGCTTTTTTTGGAAAACAGTGTAATTTTCCCAAGTCTTTGGTTAACATAGTTAAAGGCCTTGTCTATAGTGCCGCGAATATTACGTACGAAGATAACTTTCTTAAACGTTTTCGCAATAGCCTCTCACAATTAAAAAAAGATGGTGAACTCCATATTACTAAAGCAGACAAGGCTAACACCATAGTTATTATGGACAAAGTGAACTACATTAGAAAGATGAATGAGTTGCTCCAGGACCCCGCATAGAGCAAACTTAGGAAGAACCCGCAGGATGACGCCATCAAATCATTCAATAGTGGCTTGAAACGCATTCTCAAAGATCATAAGGTCTTAATTTAGCTTTTCACGTCCACTTCACCTTCTCTTCCCTACCTTTACGGTCTTATTAAAACCCACAAACCTGGCAACCCTATACGCCCTATTATTAGCTCGGTGGGCTCTATTACCTATAAACTCTCCAAATGGCTTGTCAAAGTCTTGTCCCTCATTCTCGGAACTACTATCTTTGATTCACATGTAAAAAATTCCATGGATCTCACTGAAAAACTAAATAATGTACGCACTGAAACCAACGATAGATTGATCAGTTTTGATGTTTGTTCATTGTTTACAAAAGTACCGATTGACGATATGCTTGACTTTCTCGCCCGAGAATTACATAAGTACGACCTGCCATTACCTGCACACATCGTTTTGGAACTTATTAAGCTTTGCATCAAAGACTGTAAATTCACTTTCAATAGCGAGCATTATCAACAAGTTTTTGGGATGGCCATGGGCAACCCCTTGTCGCCCCTCCTCTCCAATATTTATATGGAGTTTTTCGAAATTACTTACATTCCGAGAATCCTGGGGGTTGGCATCCCTTGCTTGGGGTACGTCGACGATATTTTGCGTATCTGGCCCATGAATCGTGACCTGGATGACTTCCTCCTTCAGTTAAATGATCAAGTCCCTTCCATTAAGTTTACTTTAGAAGTGGAACAAGACAACTCAATCCCGTTTTTGGATGTGCGTGTACATAGGGAAAGCTCAGGTTTTAAGTTTAGTATCTATCGGAAAATAACAACAAATTTGTCCTACGTGCACTTTTACTCTGGACATGACACCCCCATTAAGAAGGCCATATTTTCCTCAATATTTCTCCGCTCTCTTAGGATCGCCAGTCCGGAATACATCGATGCCGAATTAGAAAAAATCAATGGTATTGGAAGTGATCTGTGCTACCCACCTGCGTTTCTGGAATCTTGTCTTAACAAGGCAAAACGAACCTTCTATCGTGTGAATAATAACTCTCGCACTTTGTCAAAGAATATTTTAGTACTTCCTTTTCCGGGCTTTTTAGGCTTTGCTAATGTACTTAAACTTTTGGATATGAATGTAGTATTTTCATATAACAACATTGTGAAAAATATCATAGTAAAAAATAGCCCTACCAATAATTCAGGCATTATCTATAAAATTGGTTGTAAACAATGTGATTCCTTTTACATAGGTCAGACGGGAAAGGATTTGCACACGCGTGTAAAACAGCATCAATATTGCGTTAGGACGGGACAGTCGTCCAGTGCTCTTTTTGTCCATTTGTCAGAATTATCCCATTGTATTGATTGGAATAATGCTTCAGTTTTGTTTCATTCTAGCAACATTGTTAATAGAAATATTCTTGAGTCTGCTGTTATTCAAATTACAAATAACTTTAACATGAGCAAAGGTCTCTTCCAACTCGATCCCGTTGTTTTGAATTCGTTCAGAAGGGATTTAGACAAGAAGGGCAGAGTGCTAAATCTTTGGTAATTCTTCCCTTATAAATTTGTATGCTCCTCTTACAATTTTTATTTTTTTTTTATTTTCAATTCATTTTTATTTTTATTTATTTTTTATTTTTTTTGTGACATATATATTATTTAGGCATTATCCATAAAATAGGTTGTAAATAATCCATTTGAGCTTGAATTTGTATGCTCCTCACAATTTTTATATTTTTCAATTTATTTTTATTTTATTTCTTTAATTGTTCTTCTATTTTTATATAATTTTTTGTGACCTATGTATCATTTAGGTATTATCTATAAAACTGGTTGCAAACAATTCATTTGAGCTTGTGTTGAATTCGAGCAAAATGCTAAAATTGGGAGTTTTCCTTACAAATGTGTATGCTCCTCCCACAATTTCTTATTTCTATACTATATATATATATATATATATATATATATATACTTTTTTTTTGTAATCTATATATAGTCTTGAATTCTTTAGTACTTTAGTGTTCCTGAGGATGTCATTAGACGAAAGCGCTTGAGCACCACTCTGTGTTTCCTTTCCTTCGTGGTTTTATTCATCATATATATATATATATATATATATATATATATATATTGCGTATAGTATGTCAGGGAAGGAGTTGGCAAGTGTAGAACAGGAAAAAGATTTAGAAGTTATCATCACTGGTGATTTAAAAGTGGCGAAACAAAGTTATAGCAGCGGTCAATAAGGCGAACAAGGTGCTATGTTTTTATAGCTAGGAATTTTGAGTACAAATCGCGCGATATTACTGTTCCTCTTTATAATCATTAGTTAGACACCATTTGGAGTACGCGATCCAATTTTGGAATCCGTATATGCGCAAAGATATAGACAAATCGAAAGAGTTCAAAGACGAGCAACTAAGTTGATTCCGTCGCTTTGGTCGAAGTCGTACGAGGATAGCTTAAAGAGTTAAATTGACTACACTCGAGACTAGGAGGCTGAGAGGTGATCTGATCCAGGTTTTTAAAATTATGAATGGGTTCGATAATGTAAATAGAGGTAGCTTTCGCGAAATATCACAATATAATAGGACTAGAAATAACGGGTGTAAGTTGACAAGTAGAAGGTTCGAGACAGCAGTTGCCAAAAAAATTTTTACGCTGGAACAGTTTGCCCGGTAGAAGTAATTAGTAGCACGTCCATAAACGTGTTTAAAAATCGGTTAGACGCATATGTTGATAGATCGGGTATAGTTTAAGGTAGTAAAATTAAGGTTTTTGTGGTTCGGAACCCACATAAAATTGTAGTCCCCTCCGCCACCAAGGAGGACATGCGCAATACACAACTACAACCACAGTTAGGTAGACAAGCCATGAGAGGATCTTAGGGTCTTTGTTGGTCTGAAACATTATATATATATATATACAGTGCTCGAAGTGGGAAAAAAGGTAGCGGGATGGTAAACTCGAATCATAATATATATATATAAACTCGAAATTTTCATAATGTGCAAAGCCTCAGCCTCCGGAAATGGCAGATTTTTATGTAGCTAGAATTTTTGTGTATATATATATATATATATATATATATATATATATATATATATATATATATATATACACAAAATCGAGAAAAAAATATTCGTTCACTGCCATTAAAAAACTTTGTTGCAAAAAAAATATCTGTAAATAATCATTCCTTTAATTTATGTGAAATTCATTTTATCATCATACGTACCTTTAAAATAGTTTTCCAGATGTTATCAGTGTTATGGCTGTGCGCAAACTTGTTTATTGGAGCTTGACAATTCGTGTTATCCGCATCTCGGCGACTTTTTTCTAGCCAAGATTTAACATAGTCTACGGGATCAAAACTACTCACTGGTGGGCCAGTCATTGAAATAAACATTAGACTAGATGCAGTCTTCATGCGCAAAGAATTTCGTTCAGAAGAGATGATAAAATTCATGTTGCTAAATGATCTCTCACATTCTGCTGTTGATATTATCAAAGTGTTTATTGCAGCTTTGAGTGGCTTCAAATCATTTGGTATAATATCAAAATTACGACTGAATATTGTTTTATTTTCATAAATTTTCGACAAAAACTATATTTTCATCATTTCATGTAATCTTATTTAGCGAAACAAATAAGCTAACAAAAAGCCTGTTCTATTTCTGGAAAATCATATTTAGATTGAAAGTTCCGGGATGATTTTAAGGTAAATATGAAGTAGTGGGATGATTTTACACTTAATTAAAAATTGTGGGATGGCATCCCACCCCATCCCGCCTCACTTCGAGCACTGTTAAAAAAATTATATATATAATATCAGTGGCGTGCGGTGATTTTTCGTCAAGGGGAAGCAATTCCCTAAGCAAAAACAACAAGATTATATAAAATAAAAATAAAACTTTAAAATACTCGTATATAATAAAAACAAAACACATATAATCATCTACTTACTTTACTTATAGGTTAATTCTATTCTTCTTTCTTTTACAGCACGTATAAGTTGCCAGATATTTCAAGAAAATTAACTATAAGATCTGGACAGCGATTTCTAAATTGCTTCCTTTTGACATAGGGAAGGATAAAATAACGATAAATTATATTCTTTTTCGCTTAACATGGCCATGGAATTTTTTTAGTAGAAAAACTATATATGAAACTTGTTGTATTCAATAAATACTACATTATTACATTAAATGCTTTTTAGAATGGAAAGAAACAATTTGTAACAGTAAAAAAAAGCGAAAGTCATTGGGAAAAAGGATGCATTTCGTCAATTGTTGTCCAACTCGAGATTTTTTGTGTCGGCTTTCTCAAAGGTTCTTGCACGAACGGCAACCAATGTATATACTAGTATCCACCTGATTACCAATCAAATGCTATAAATAGTATAATAAAATGATTTTGTACAAATTATTAACACATATTGAACTGTTTAAACTTTAAAGTATAATACAGCATTTTCTTCTTTCTTTGAATAGGGAAGCATTGCTTCACGCCACTGATATATATATATATATATATATATATATATACTGTGTGTGTATATATATATATATATATATATATATATATATATATAGGGTGTCTGAAAAGTCATTCCCTATTTTAAATTCTTATTGCTCCTAAACTAAAGGAAATATTGCAACCGTTCTTTCACCGTTTATAATCCTAACCCTTACTACCATTTATGTTACAGGTGAACGAAGGCTAGAAAAATAAGTAATGGAGAAGGAGCAAGAATTTGCATCACAGTACGAAGTATGGCAATTAGTCGTTCGAGTCCAAAGATAGTGGAGAGCCACCCATGGCAGAAATACACTCCTTGACCCGAAACCCATCAAAAATGCCACATGAAATTAATGACAACTGGGTCCTGTAAAAGACTTAATTAAAGCGATCTGGGAGACCATCAACTTCACGTTCAGAAGAAACTGTGACTGCTGTACGAGCAATGTTCGAGCGAAGTCCAAAGAAATCAATACGACAGGCAACCAGAGAGAGTGGGTTATCACGTTACACAGTTCATACTGAGGTCAGAAAAGACCTTCACTTTCGTGCGTGGAAATCCCATTATGTCCAACAACTTTATCCTGAAGATTGCGATAAACGCATGGAATTTGCTGAAATCATGTTGTCGTGGAAGGATGACAACCCTAGTCTGTTTAACAACATTCTGTGGTCCAATGAAGCTATTTTCCATGTTGAAGGATTTGTTAATCACCATAACTGTCATTATTGGGCAGAACGAGTTCCAGCTACGACAGTTGAAAGAATGCAGTCCAGGCCAGGTCCGGGTAACAGTTTGGTGTGGAATGAGTTCGACACAGTTTGTCGGCCCGTACTTGCTACGAGACACCATGAACAGTGAGAGATACTTGGAGATGCTCCAAAATTTTGTGTGGCCTACCATTTTTGAGTGGGAAAATGCTGGAGAATTGCTCTTCATACAAGATGGGGCTCCACCAGGGGCGGCCACAGCATTTCTTAAAGGGGAGGCACACACACACACACACAATATATATATATATATATTGTGTGTTTGTGTGTCAGCTCAAAATTGATGATGATTGATTTGGAATCAAAATGAATTGCATCTTGAAAGGCTTCACTTGTATTTTATTTCCAATTTATAGGCAAAGAATTAAATGTGCACAAATTAATCGTACGTATAAAGACATATATAAACGTTCCTAAGCCAGCCAAAATTGCTTTTGAATTTTGAGTTAATAACACGTCCTGGTAACTATAAAATAACTGAAATTTCATGATATCAACATTTTTTTGTGGTGAATGTTGCAAAGTTATCGATTTTTGAAACTTTCTTTTCCAAATATCTTCAATGAGAGTAGTAATAATTTTTACAATGGGGGTTCTATGCCCCCCTCTTATGTACGCCACTGGGCTCCACCACATTTTGCACTGTTTGTGCCTGGTTAGATAACCACTTCTTCGGACGGTGGTTAGATCGTCGAGGGCCAATGGAATGGCCTGCTCGAATTCCAGATTTAACGCCATGTGACCTCTTTCTGTGGGGTTGGGCCAAATAGGGCCGTTTCTAGCATTTTGGGGACCTAGACAAGATTTTTTGGGGGCCCCCAACCCCATTAGTTGATCATTTGCCAGACATGCATTAAAACATCTGTCTTATATACGTATAGTGTATATATATATATATATATATATATATGGGACACACTTTCAAGATGGATTCAGGATGTGTTCCAGCAAGTATCCGCCTTACCTTTAAAGGAAGTGCTCAAAATGACCGGCTTGCACTTGAATACACGCCCGAACACGCCTCGTCGTAGACTGCCTGACGCGTTCAAACATTCCTGGTATTGCTCGGATATTCTGGCATCCTTGTTCTACACGTTGGCGAAGCATTTCAACGTTGTCAATGGGTGTAACGTAAACGATGGATTTCATGAGCTGACCCCACAGGTAAAAATTGAGTGGATTCAGGTCCAGGGAGCGAGCAGGCCACGCAATGGGTCCTCCACGGCCTATCCATTTATCAGAGAAATGGTCATCCAAATAGTCTCTGGCTACTCGACTAAAATGAGCGAAGCGCCGTCATGCATAAACCACATACGACGTCGGACACCAAGAGGAACGTCAACTTCATCTTCATCGCTTAAATCATTCCCTAAAAAATTGAAAGAGGATTCTCCTGTTAATCTTCCAGGCAAAACAAAAGGACCGATTAAGTTGTCGGCAATCAATAAGTCCTGCCCATACAGTGATACTAAATTGTTGTTGGTGCCTTGACTGGATGATGGTGTGCGGATTCTCTTCGGCCCAGTGATGAATGTTGTGAAAATTGATCACGCCATTTCTTGTGAAGGCAGCCTCATCAGAAAACAACACGGAGGATAGAAAAAGAGGATCGCGAGCACACTGTTGAAGGAACCAAGTACAAAAAGCCTCTCGTGGTGGGAAATCAGCTTCAGTAAGACCTTGTACTCTCTGAATGTGATTTGGGTAAAGCTGTTGTTCCCTTAAAATTCTCCACACGGTTGTGTATCTTACACTCTCTGCTGCTGCTATCCTTCGGGTGCTGACACCAGGATGTTCCTCCACGCGATTCAGAACCCGCTCCTCCAACTCAACAGTTCTGGCGCTGATTGGTCCACCACCATCTGAAACTCGCTTGTTGAATGATCCTGTATCACCAAGACGTTCGTCTATTCTCTGAAAGGTCTTCTTATCTAGTAGACGGCGACTCGGAAACCTTTCCGCATACAGACGTCTTGCTGCGGCCTCATTACACTCGGCAAGTCCATACATGAGATGCATGTCTGCCATTTCTCTGTTTGAATAAACCTCCATTCTCACCTCAAATGCACACTATCACTGAATAGCACAAAAGCTTTTAAGGTTTTTTCACTGGACTGCACTTATTCACGGTAAGAAGTTACAAATACAACAGTGAAACACCGCGATGCATTTCTGACTGACTGATGGCTCTACACTAGGGTGGATCGATTTTACATTTTTTTCGATTTCCATATTCTAATAGAGACAAAAACTTGCGCATGCATGAGAAAATAGCCTCTGCAAAATCTTAGCTTAATAGGTAATCATCTTCTGCCCCCGGCAGAGCGATGAAAATCATATTTTAGTAGTCAAAAACGTATTTTTAAACCCTAGCCTAGAGTCATAAAATTTTGCGTGTGTGTTATTTCTTGCCTAAGCAACGATATAAATGCTATGGGAAATATATAAATGCATTATTTAAGACAAAGAGCCGATCTGAAAATATGTATACATATTTTCAGATCGGCTTTTTCTTAATAATGCATTTATATATTTCCCATAGCATTTATATCGTTGCTTAGGCATGAAATAACACACGCAAAATTTTATGACTCTAGGCTAGGGTTTAAAAATACGTTTTTGACTACTAAAATATTTTTCATCGCTCTGCCGGGGGCAGAAGATGATTACCTATTAAGCTAAGATTTTGCAGAGGCTATTTTCTCATGCATGCGCAAGTTTTTGTCTCTATTAGAATATGGAAATCGAAAAAAATGTAAAATCGATCCACGCTACTCTACACTCAACGATATTCAAATATGTTATAGAGTGTATGAAACATTACAATCGGCAAGGCCATACATGAAATAAATCTCGTACACACTCACAAACATTGTCGGCAAGCAGAGTTTGTAAACAGTTTGTGGAAAGAAAACGGGCTGTAACTCGGAACCAAAGCGATTTCGGGCATATGTTTATATAAATATTTTCATTGTTTTCAGGTCCTGAATCCATCCTGAAAGTGCGTCCCACATGTTATGAAACACACTGTGTGTGTAGATATATATATTGAAAGCCCCACGTGCCATGCACATTATTGCACACCGTCCTTAACTTTTCCATCCATGAGGCAGCGCAATCATGCTGGTTTTTTTTGATATATATATATATATATATATATATATATATATATATATATGTGTGTGTGTGTGTGTGTGTGTGTGTGAGAGAGAGAGAGAGAGAGAGAGAGAGAGGCATAAATAGGACAGAAAGCGAAATGGTTACTAACTTTTTAAAATTATTTTAAAGAATATGCCTATAAGTAGCATTGCACACAATAAGCCAAATTTGCATTGCCAAAATGAAAATTTTCATTGAAAGTTAGTGTTTCTTTTGTTGTAATTTTTAAACATAATTAACACTGCACACTTTGATTTTGATTTTTTAGTTTTGAATAACATTAAATATAAAAAATACAAATAAATTATAAATTAATATAATAAACAAATTATTAAATTATAACAAATTTTAAACATAAAATGCGAAGGCTGATGGGACACCCTAACCGCCGCGGGGCCTAGGCAATCGCCTATTTCGCCTATTGGAGGAAACGCCCCTGAGGCCAAAGAAAAAGTGTACAAATCAAAACCAAGGACCGTTGATGAACTTAAAAACAAAATTCGTGATGTTCTTGGTAATGTACCAGGTGACTTCTTGAGAAAATCTGTTGAAAATGCACCAGTAAAGTTACAGAAGTGTGTGGACAATGCTAGAGCCTACGTTGAACTTTAATTTTGTATTAAAGCTTTTCAATTTTGTAATAAAGTAAACGGTAATAATATGCTTCATTTCAATTAAAGAAATGTTTTCATATCCCTTTTCGTTTTGGAGCAATAGGAACATAGCCGGATTATCAAAGGGGCACAGTGGGCACTGTGCCTAGGGCCTACGAAGGTTTTAGGGCCTACGAAATTTGAGAAATATGCATTTTCACTGTGGTATGGTCTATGAAGTTTGATAGGCCAACAGAATAAATGAAAAAATTCTATAACGTTTGACAAGAGAGAAATAGATCATTGACATTAAGTGATTATAGACGTTAATTTTGTATCTATTTGCTTAGTGCTTAAACACCCGCCACATCTGAATAAATAAACTCCACTTTAAGTTTATTTTCATAATGAATAACCGAATATATTTGTTAGATATAACATGCAAAAACTGTAATAAAACAGCCAGACTAATCTCAAATTATGGAGCTACTTACTTCGTAGCCTCTCAGCATGTTCCAACAAACCCATTAGTTGCTGTGTTATCCACAGGTGGCGGCACGCACGGAGCTGCCGCGATGTTTATGTTATGTTTTATAGTTAATTTAGTTAGCTATAGTGCTATGAGAACAAGTACATTCACAAGGGAACAATTTGGGTCTAAGTTAAAATAAGGCACATAAGGTGCATCGGAAAACTTAGGGGCCTACCATAGAAAGGTGCCCAGGGCCTACAAACCCTTAATCCGGCCCTGAATAGGGTGACCATTTAAAAAGGAGGACACTGCGTATGTGGCCGTACGTTAACATATATATATATATATATATATATATATATATATATATATATATATATATAACGTACGGCCACATACGCAGTGTCCTCCTTTTTGGAAATTTGGAAATGGCCACCCTAAGGACAGAGTGCTCAAAAGGCAGACTGTCCGCCTAAAGCCGGACGTCTGGCCACCCTAGCCCTGAATAGGAATTTAAAAATAGGGAGTGGCTTTTCAGACATCCTGTATATGAAACAAAATTGACCCCATCAGGATGGAATCCAATATTAAACAAGAGGGATTTGAATTCAATGCTGCCATTATCCCGAGTGCAAGAGGGCTAACAGGTAAAATACCTCTGGACGCGAAAGCCTTATGCGTTTCCTCATTTGTTTAAATATATATGACAGGCTGTATTAAAATTTTTTCACCATCGTACCGTGATAGTAGGGCTGGCAACTCCTGCTCAAAAGGTCCCGAGTTCGAATCCTGGTGGGGGCGATTTTGTTTCATAAAAAATCCACGCGTACTCATGCGTGTTATTTGAAATCCAATTATTTAAATCAATTTTCAATGCAGAACTGAATATAATGAATAATTCGTTGCCCCCAAAGCGGTTTCATTCATTCATAATGTAACTCATTTTTTTTTTTTTCTTTTTCAATTGAATAAACACGATTCGATTTTGTTGCCATTATTAATTCCATTTGAAAAATCAGTTTGTGTCAGTCAAGCTCTTGATCAGAATGGTTTTTTTTTTTTGCCTACCTTTTTCATGCGTATTTATTATTTTTGAAAGAAGTATAATAAAGCTTTTGCACCGCTAAATTATATTCTAAAAAACGCGACCAATAGCCTTTTTATATATTATCATTTAATTAACTTTCAAATCAAAAGGTTTGGACAGTTCTACTTCTAAAAATTTTGAATTTACTGTACTTTGAAGGAAGAAATCACAAAATGAAATATTGACCTCCCATACTTAGATTTTGCAGTGATCTTCGAATCGAATCTCGGATCCAAATCTGAATCTTGAACCCATTAAAATTCCCCCTTGATTCTATATTTAACCTGGCTACTATTCACTAAATAAATTGACTGTATTTACTAAATAATAAAAAATAAATAAATACCAAGCACCAACCTTTCGGTTATCTTTTGTGACTGAAAACTCTTTCGATATACATCACGTTTCTCTTCTTAATCTAGATAATTGAAAAGCCGGGCTACGTCGAGGTCAATGGCGTAACACCCCTTCCCCGATTAGCGAAGTTAAGCGACAGTGGGTTTGGGTGTTTTGCGGTTGGGAGACCGTCTTCCTCGTCCAGATGATGTAGCGACCCGAAGGTTCGGATCCCACGTAAAGCTGTAGGTACCCTCTGTCATATGATCTTAGATGTTGCGAAGGAGTAAACAACCCCATCATTACATTTTAAATGAAATCTGTCAAGGAGATCAAATTTTCTGTCACAGTGAAGGAAACTTTTGCGCCATACGGGTTACCCGATATGACACGTTTCGTCAGATTTGGCTTAAAAATATAGGTCATAGGAGCGTACCAGAATGCTTTTCTTGTCATAATTAGCTCTGGGTATTATGCTTAAACACACAATAGTATTGAAGCTAGTGTTCCGATTAAACCTCAGGTTGATAATATCTACAAACTGAAACTGTGGGGTAGGAACCACTGTTAAAAATAGGTTAAAAAAGACATCAGACACAGTCAATAACCCGTCAATGACACGTTTTCGTCAGATTTGCTAAATATAGGTCATAAGAGCGTACCAGAATGCTTTTCTTGTCATAATTAGCTCTGGGGATTATGCTTAAACACACATAGTATTGAAGTTAGTGTTCCGATTAAACCTCAGGTTGATATAGCTACAACTGAAACTGTGGGTAGGAACCAGTTAAAAATTTATATAAAATACGATAAAAAAAAATTCGTCTACAAACAAATATCTAAAAAACAAAAAAATTACAAATGGCATTATTATATTTTCTTTTACTATTTTATTCTTTTTGAGGACGATAATAAAAATTTTAAAGCAAAACCCGTTCTGATGATCAGTAATTATTTTAAATTTTAAGTTTGTAGGCGAACTTTTTTCCGAAATTGTACATTATTAGTAACTTTATCAAAAATGAATCACGGAATAATTTTTTCTCATTGTTCAACTTGTAAAAATTTATCGGTGTGTGTGTGTGTTGTGTGTGTGTGTGTGTGTGTATATATATATATATATATATATAAAGTGGGTTGACCAAAGGTAATAGACACCGAGAATTGTCGTCATGAAAAAATGGCAAAGTTCATAGCATTGGAATACCAGAATAATTTGGAAAGCTGAATCACACCATTTATTGACTTTTATTATCAACTCGAAACTATGAAAAAAACGAAGGTGTCTATTTTACATTGTTCAATTCTATATATATATATATATATACACACATGGCTGATTGCGGTTTCTGAAGAACAGTTCCGAATACAGATTCGTGAATCCAATGTTTGTTTATGTCAATATCACACTTTTGAACTGAACCATGTTGCAACCAGCTGGACAACCCGTTATAGCAGGAAGCCATGGTGAAACCCTCTTTGCTGCAGGTTAGACAGAGAAGTAGTATTTCCAGGGGTTAGGGTGTCTCTCGGGACGCCCAGTTTTCAAGTTTTTTTTTGCTATTTCAGGTCTTCCATTCTGTGAATGGATTTGTTTTAATAACATTACTTTTCCCCATAAATTATACAGGGTGTTCATAAATTATCTTTCCTATGTAAAGGAAATAGGGAAGATAATTTAGGAACACCTGATATTATTTCTTATATGCTTAATTCGGACATTTTTTGTCCTCTCTTTCTGGAGGGTGATGCGTCGAATTTGGCTTTTAAAATTATTTTATTCAGAGTTACATGATTATTATCACAAGAAAAAGTTGCAGCATGGATCACACATACACATACACACCCACACATACATATGTGCGTATCTCCGATTAAGCCGCCTTTTTTTAAATGCATATATCTAAAAAAATACTTAACCAAATCTAATTTAACTTAACCTTAGTGCCATAGAACCGAGAAGGGCGTGATAAGTGTTTCGCGGGCCATTGAGGGCTCGAAGGGTAGTTTTCCTTAAGTCATTAAACGGAGAAGTACTCGCTAATCTAGCCTAACCTAGCCTAAGCAAACTTTAATCAACCTAGCTTAGCTTGACCTAACGTAATCAAGACTAAAGACGCACATGTTATTGAGGCCACCCGAGACTATCATATCTTTTTTGCTGAAAATAAAAAAATTCTAGATTTTTTATGCAAATTTTTTATGTTCCGAAACTTCCGAGGAACCAAAATTGTTACCTCACAAAAAGAAATACCCGACAACATAGAGAGAGAGAGAGAGAGTAACAAGCTTGACTTCTGTGAAATGAGGAATCATCACAAGGAACATTTCAAAAGCAATGGTGTGTGTGTGTGTGTGTGTGTGTGTGTCTTTTCTTCTTCCTTAGCTATTCTTGAATTCTGCCAAACAAAGGTATTTACCATATGACTGACTGCTCTTGCAAAGTGGAACAAGCACCAGAATGTTTTTAGGGTAGCTCGCAGTGAAATTATAGAAGAAAAAAATTAAATTATAGCATATGGCTGCTATACAATGGTAAATTTTATAAGTACACACATATATATATATATATATATATATATATATACTCGTATATATGCTAAAAGATGCTCTACGTAAAAGCATACTTAACTCTCTTTATACATCCACTTAAACTATGAATGTGTCGATGAATATGATATATATATATATATATATATATATATATATATATATATATATATATATATATATATATATATATATATATATATATATATATATATAGGTAGCTTAACTATTACAGTGTTTTAATTACAATTTGTACCATAGCAAAACGCGGCAAAATGTTGAGAACCGTTAATGCAAAAAATGTTAATGCATTTTCTGCCACAATTTGACTTGAACGAACGAGTTTTTAATGACAAAATTATTTACCGAGTTTTTTGCCGCTTTGAAAGCTAATGACTAATAAATTTATGGCTTCTTAAATTAAGATTTCCGGTGATCGCTTCTTCATGAGGACAGATGCTGAACCTTCAAATCTGGAAAAAGATTCCTACATAAACTGTCTCAAGCGAAGTGTGCCGTAATATTCCGGTTAAAAAATGTTTTTTTGTTTTTTTTATATTTATTTTGAATGGAAGTTGTTCGTTTTTCGCGCGTGCCAGACTGAATGTTGTTTTCTTTTCCAGTGTTGTTCTCAGTTTTGTTGTACAAGTACACATTCAAATAGGCCACGATACAATGTGGTGGCGTATTAAGTTAATCAGTGTGTCGTATTAGAGTGTGTTTGGATAGCATAATTATCCGAGAAAGCAGAACCTACCGTTAACATCACCTGCTTAGAACAATGAACAAAATACTGTAGTTGGACACAGCCATGGAGAACTTTCGCTTAAGAATATACAAAAAATAAAAAGAATTAAGTATACGAAAATATACAATATTTTTAGCATATTTTTATACGGGGTGGCCAGTAAATACATGACACATTTAAAAGTAATGTTAACTGGACAGTGTGAACGGAAATAAGATTATTTGCCTCCCATACTACCCTACAATCTCAGGAGATTTATTACATTTATTAATTTATTACATTTATTAATTTAATTACATTTACTAATTACATTTACTAATTACATTTATTTTATACGTGCACACATACATTTATTTTATAAATTTATTAATTATTACGTAATTTATTGTATAATAAATGCTTCGTAAATGTCTCTCATCCTGTTGTATGCACTGACGCGCACGGACCACTGTGCTTCGCTTCGATACGAAGTAATGATAAACAACTCTTTTGCTCTAAAACTAACAGAGATTAAGATTTTATGATGAAACCTGGTTCCAGCAGGATGGGGCAAATGCCCACACTGCTCGTGCATCAACGGCGCTATTAATTAAGAGATCCGTTTCCAAATCATCTCATTTCACGGTTTGGAGATGTTTCATGGCCAGCCAGAAGCCCGGACTTAACAGCGCCTAACTACTTCTTGTTGGGGTTCCTGAAATCAACAGTCTATCAGAAAAGGCCAAGGACCCTTCAGGATCTACGCAAACATATTGAACGGAAATTAGCTAAGATTCCAAGTTGACACTTTATGAAAATTGATGCGAAGCACAGTGGTCCGTTCGAGTCAATGCATACGACAGGAAGCATTATTTTCAAGATTTACGTCCCAGAAAAAGAAACCTCAGTATTATGTAATAAGTTTCCTGAGATTGTAGGCTAGTACGGTATGCAAATAATCTAATTTAATTTCACAATGTCCATTTAACATTACTTTCAAATGTGTCATGTATTTACTGGCCACCCTGTACGAGGAACACACCGTAGTTCTGTATCAGTGTAGTCCTGCATGATTTAGATATAGTCTCGTTTGGACAATATAATTTCAAGTCCTACGATAGGGTGGTGAAGTACATAGAATCTCTCGGTGATATAAGCTTGTACAGTATAATATCTGAGCTACATCGCAGCCAGTATCGCAGCACCTCTTCAGTCGATCAACGAAATTAAGCTACATTGGGTCTGGGTTGTAGTTGGATGGGGGACCGTTCTCTGCATCCAGATTATGTAGAGACCCGTAGATGGTTCGGATCACACGTAAAACTGTAGGTCTCCACCGTCATATGACTTTAGATATTTGGGAGGTTCAACAACCCCATCAAACTTATATAATGTCCGCCAGCTTCTTAACCAAAGAATTTAATAAATGTTGTTAAAGAATATTATATAGCCTTTATTAATCAAAAAGCGTAACGAGCTAAAAACAAAAATTAGGACAACATACATAAAATAATGAGTCGTTCGTGAGTAAAGAATTTATTACTGGTACTACTATAGCTTTGTCTCTCATGGTCGTGACACGTAAAAAAATAAAAACGTTTTTAAAGTTATGTTCAAAAGACATCATGAGCGAATCAACGAATCAACACCAAAAGAAGATAATACAAAAAAGAATTCCAACAATTAAAATCTAACAATTTTTGGAAGCGTAATTTGGAAACTGTAATCCTTGCTGCAGTTTCGTTCAGTGATGAAGTACGCAAAAAAGGTTTGAAAATGATGGATTATATAAATTATTGTAAAAAGTTATATACACAATTTGGGTGGAAAAGACAATAAAGTTCTAATAAAAAAGAAAACGCGAATAAATATTTATAATATCATTTAAAAACAAACAAATATATTTTCGCTGAACAATTACGCAAAACAATTACGCAAAACAAAAATTTAATTACTCCACAGAAGAGAATTCAACCAAAGAGAGAATTCAACCAAAGTTAGACAAAACTATTACTTCGTCTCACGAAAATGTCTAAAAATTACGAGAGACAAATTATATGAAGCAAACGTAGAAAAACAACTGGACGGCCTATTACAATAAAAGTTGTTAACATTCAAAGCAAAAGCATATCACACACACACACACACACACACACACACACACACAATAGTTATATACACCTCGGTCGTGTAGTGGCTAGCATCGTTGATTATGAATCCACCCGCTCCGGGTTCGATTCTCAGTGACCGAAGTCAGCGCACAGCAAACCCAGCTGTTCATCCTTCCATTCAATAAAAATAGGGTGGTAGATAAATGGGTACCCTGGGTAGCCTAGTGGTTAAGACGCTGGGCTGCTGCTGATCGGAAGGTCGTAAGCTCGAGTCCGGGCGAGGACTTTGCAATTTCTGACCACCCGTGATACGTGGTGGTTCGGATTCCATGTTAATCTAATCTGTAGGTATAAGGCGGAGCAACAAGCTAGACCTTCTTCAGAATGAACAATTCGTACGAAAGCAAAACCAAGGTTAACGAAAGTTATATGAGGCCCTCCTAGGAAGAAGTGGCTAAACGACAAAAGTAAAAAAACTTTAACTGCGTTTTCTGGCGTTTTTTACTTTTGTCGTTTGGCCACTTCTTCCTAGGAGAGCCTCATATATACTGTATATGTCGGTTTTTACAAAGCCTCGCAGAAATAAAATGAGCAACTGGAAAATAGACTTCGTTTTACTTTTAATTTAATACCTCTAAGAAACATAAGTAAACACATGGTTTAATCAATATGCTGTAGCCTTCCCATCTGCTTCATAAAGGGCTTGAAGGCGTTGTGCATTGATGTGATGAGATTTCTGGACGACGCTATGGTATAAATTTAACCAAAGTCCAGTCAAGATTTCTTTTAAATTTTACAGACGTTGAATAAAGCCTCGTTTCCTGCAATTGGCAACCAAGATACTCCCAGAAGTGCTAAACAGGATTCCTATCTGTGCTCCTCAGAGCACAAGGGAGAACTTCTAAACTTTCTTTGTCTCCTCCATTGAGTAGTGTATCGCGTGTTAAACTCTAAAATTTCTTGATGGAACATTGAATGAAGATGGTTGTCAAGTATGGCTACATGCATATTTCCTGGAATTCAGACGTCTCTTGACAGATACCAGGTCTTCCTAGCCGTAGGCTTAATTTGATTTTCTTCGAACCCGTGTGAGTCCATCTGACGTATAATGATGAAATAGAGATTAATCTAAAAAAAGAACAAACTTTCATAATTGTTAATCATTTCCTTGATCCTTTGGAATCTGCGTTTGAGATATTGGAGCTATTAAAGAATAGGGACCCCAGCCTTCTTTAAATAGCTTTACAAGGTTAACTAACGAAAATATCATGACCTAACCTAACCAATCGTCAAGGGCGTACAGTTAACCTAACGACTGGTTAGGTTCGTGATATTTTCGTTAGTTAGCCTTATAAGCCTAACTAAAGAAGGCTGGGGTCCCTATTCTTCAATAGCTCCGAGATGGAGCTATTTTTGGAGGAAGCAAAGATTTTCGACAAGTGACGCATCCATTGTGTCAAAGTTTATGTAAATGTTGAGTTGTCCGTGATAACAAATTGACTACTTTGGTGGTGCTGGAAAGCCTCGTATGTAGACTGGACCTCACCTGACGAACAAGGTCTCATTTGGTTCGTTCTTTAACAGTGACGGTCTTCCCGGTAAAGATACTTTGTTTTGTCTGTATATCGCGAAACTTTGTATTAAAATTGTATTTTGAACCGTACATGTGGAAGTGAATTTTTAAGAAATCTGTCTCTCACTGCGACCATTATAAACCATAGTTTATATCATGGTCACGATATAAACTATGGTTGGTTAATCCATTTTACGTCTTTCGTCCAACTGAGGGCATTGAGATTGGTTGTACAGTGTACACGCCATCAACCCGGAAAAAAACTAAGTCCTTTAAAAGGAAACCTGGGTTGAGTCAAATACATTATGTGCAGCGGACTCGTCACTACAACCCCTCCCCATTTCTTAGACTGGCTTGGGACAGTCCATTGATGAGCTCCAGATGTAAACTATACTGTATATGCCCTTACTGTAAGATTTCGTACGTAAACTCCTGTTCCAATACTTTTAATGTGGTTAAATTACTCCAGGAGGATTCTATATATATATATATATATATATATATATATATATATATATATATATATATATAGGTGTGTATATATATATATATATATATTAGGGTGTCACTTAAATGCAAAGTTTGAAATTTTCATGCTGACACCCCGCGAATCTATTCCATTGGTAAAAAAACATGGTGACTGAAAATCTTTTTATTTGAATAACTATAAAAGG
Organism: Bathynomus jamesi; assembly: GCA_023014485.1. Lineage (NCBI taxonomy): Eukaryota > Metazoa > Arthropoda > Malacostraca > Isopoda > Cirolanidae > Bathynomus > Bathynomus jamesi. The sequence continues at coordinate 54,452 of JAJOZX010009476.1, read as the reverse complement.
TCGCCCCCGCCTTCCAAACTTTAATGCTTGCGCGGCGTCTCCATAACACTGGTATGCATATGAATTTTTTTGTCTGCTGTGAGGGTTTTTTCAACTCATATTATATAATTCGACCATGCTGAATTCGAAATGACATTGGTTTTCCTCAATCAGGTCAGGTTTTTTCTCTATTGGCCATTTATTATAAGTCCAATTTTATCCCCAAATTTATTGATTTTTTTAGCTTAAACACTGTAGATACGAGTAATATTATAAGAACACTCGTGAAAAATGAAAACATTGTGTGAATAAATACTTTTATTCATACAATGAATATGGAAAAAAGTTTATTGAGGAAGGAAGAAGTTTTTTTGGCTTTCCGTCTGTGTTTTTCTTCGGGCACGTCTCGCTTCAAACACCACAATAGTCCGCCAGCATATTGATATCCCAGTTTCCCTGGTACCTCTCTTCCATTATTTTGATATCTTGGTGAAATCGTTCACCCTGTTCCTCACTATAACCCCGCAATTTTCAGGAAAATAGTCCAAGTGGGACCACAAAAAGTGCATTTTTATGGACATGCGCGACCCATGAGCTTTGAAAGCTTCCATCAAGTTTTCGACAATGGACTCGTATTCTGGACTTCTACGCTTGCCAAGAAAATCAGTGACAACTGATTTGAATGCCTGCCAGGCATTCTTCTCAGTTGGAGTCATTGCGTTTTCGAACTGAGTATCCTTGATCAAAGTTCGAATTTGAGGACCATCAAAAACCCCAGCATTTAGTTTAGCATCAGATATATGAGGAAATTTACTCTCGAGATACGGAATGCTGAACCCTCCTTATTCATTGATTTGATGAAATTTTTCATCAAGCCCAGCTTAATATGAAGTGGTGGGAGCAAAATTTTTGTTGGTGGTACAAGGGGCACTGAAACGACATTATGCGACCCAGGTTCAAAATTCTCTCTGGATGCCCATTCACGCTGTGCATAGTGCTTCTCATCCGCTCGGCTATCCCATTTGCAGAGGAAACATGGGTATTTCGTGTATCCCCCTTGCATTCCCAATACAAATGCACAATTGAAAAAAAATGAAAATATTTAAAGAATTTAGAGAATTTGTTCTATCAGATAAAAAAATCTATGCATTGGACTGTATCACTTCTGTGGGGAAGTTAAGTGTTCTTATACGCTCTCAAATAACCTTTGGAAAAACAACATAGTCAATAGCAATAGTTTACTTATGATATTAGTATTACCTTCAAATCTCCACAGATCTCCAGTTATGTTGGTCGTATACGAGAGCATCCAGTAAAATTTCATGTTATCGTAGCTCTCAGTAAGTTGTACGGAATGTGCTACAGGGACTGATGCAACCCTATTCCCAATGTTGAGAAGTACTGCTTTCAAACTTCGTTTATACGAGTCTATAAATGCCTCCATTCTGATGCGTTATATGGCAGGCCCAAGGATTCGATTAGCCCCTCAACATTGCAGCAGTACACTAAGGAAGAGGTATTTTCGTGCACTGAAAAAACTTGCGGAATTCTTCCTCTCGTTTCCTATACCAGGAGAATGTTGTTCCCGGAGCCAGGAAGTTGTCCTCTCGAAGTCGTGAGCCCAAGATCTCGGCAGCTAATTTGGAAAGTCCTAAATCCCTGGTAAGATCATTAAGCTTGGCCTGGTTGAGAGGCCTCGGCTCATTTGAAGCGGTATTTTGAGGTATATACGACTGGGACTGGTCATTGGCATTGGTCATTGATTCATCATCAGAATCATCGAAGTCCAGGGTTTGAGGTGGGTCGGGTATTGGAATTCCAGGACCATGGGGTACAGGTCTCATAGCAGAAGGAATGTCAGGGTATACAACAATGTGTTTATTCTTCTTGTTAACTCCTGAAAATAGAAACACAGAAACATGGATATAAAACTTGCATATGAAATAGAAGAAGCATTCAGACAGTGGCGGCTCGTGAGGGAAGGCTGCGGTCTGTAAGATATGAAATAGGTCGATGGAGTCTGTATATTTTCTTTCTTTTTCATTCATATTGTCCCTTCGGGGACAATATGAATGAAAAAGAAAGAAAATATACAATCATTGTATATGTAAATGTAACTTATAACAATATGTATGTGTAAATGTATTTTCTATAACAATATGTATATGTAAATGTATGATTACCATTATGGTGAATATTATGCTATATATGGTGAATATTACATTATGGTGAATATTATGTCAAGTTTCATACGAGGATTTCAAAATATTTAAGAAAAATAAATTTATAAGCCCACCTTGGAGGTTTGTCATGCAGAAATAGCAATCTGTCACGTGATCCTTTCTTCTCTCCAAATCATGGGAATTCCAAAAGGCAAAGATTTCGCTCTGCCTTTGCTCCATCTTCTCAAATTTTCAATGCAAGTCTTGCAGCACATATGAGGGGCGAAATGTTTGTCCTGGTCCCCTAGCTTAATTCCAAAGTATGCTCTATACATTGTCTTCACAAATTTAGTGATTTGGGACTGGTTATTTGGCATGGTAGCCGTCCCACATATGGAGCAGAATCTATTGGGATCATTTTCACACGCTCTATTCATTATGAAATATTTTATCTATATGCCTGAAAAGTAAAAAAAGATATTATACAAGTGAAACAAGTGATGATAGATGTTACTGTTCCAATTCCGCTTTGACAAAATCACGAAAAATTCTATTTTACTTATGAGGCCATAGCCGGATAACCTGAGCTGATTGAGAAAAACGGATTGCAGATTCGAAATCAGCAGGAAAAACTCTATAAGAATCACTTACAAAACCCTTGACAGCAAAATTGATGCATACCAGTGTAATCGTTCATTAGATATCTATATATCTCTATATATGTGTGTGTGTGTATCTGTGTGTTCTGAATATCTGAGAAATAAAGTGAACAATACTTAACGATTCACCGTTTCTCATTTCAGCTACGTGATTCTGGTGATGGAAACCCGGAAGTGTATATACCTATTAGGGGCAGCGGTTGATGAGGTGAAAGGATGCAAGCTTCCTTCCTACAGGCAAGCATTCGGTTACTTCCTTACCTTCACCATGAAAAGAAAATGACAATACGTGACGCGTTGAGGAAGTCACTTCGAGCAGTGATGTCCTTCTGGGAGAAAGCTCACATTCCAACCAGACTCGAGACACACTGCGTCAGCAAACTGGATAAAGTCTTCGAGGAGTGGAAAGGACTCAAAAATCACGCCTCAAGGACGAGCGATTCACACAAGACGAAAGAAAAAGAATTCATTGAACGCCTCGATCGTCTCTTTGACATCGCCCACGCTGATTGTGAGAAATTGGTCAAGTACCCAGAGGATTGGGAGTTCCTTCAGCAGCAGCGCCAGAAAGGACGTCCAGGTTCAATGGCAGGTTTGGACATGACCATCAGCGCCAAGTCAAAGATTGTACTCGACGTCGGGAGGAAGAGGAGAAACGAAGAAAGCGATCAGCAGCTGAAATGGAGGCAGTATCCAACGAAGCGGTTTTGGAGTCCTCATCCTCCAGCTCAGATGATAGCGAAGAAAAAGGAGCATGTGGTGGTTCGTTAGCGTCTAAACAAAGAGCAACGAAGAACATCATGACATCGGAATTGGCGGCAGCGCTTGATCGCACGCAACTCTCGTCAAGAAAGGCCACATATCTGCTGTTTGAGGCAGCTTCCAGCTTAGGCATGATGCTAGCGACTACAACATCAATCGTGGATCCATTCATCGTCAGCGTGAAAATTCCGTACCTTAAGGCTCGGCAACTGAAGAGCGAGTTCCAAGGCAATAGTCCGTTGACTGTTCACTGGGACGGAAAACTCATGCAAGATCTGACGTCACGAGAATATGTTGACCGCTTACCTATTCTTGTATCTGGCTCCGGACAGAGCAGCTCCTCGGGTGCCAAAACTTCTGTCAGGAACCGCGCTGGCACAAACAAATGCCATCATAGATTGCCTGAATGAATGGGGAGTGACCGATCATGTCAAATCTATGTGTTTCGACACAACCGCGACAAACACAGGCCACCGTGGAGGAACTTGTGTTCTTCTGGAAGAAAAAGTTGGACGTGACCTGTTACACTGCGCGTGCAGACACCATGTACTGGAGTTGGTGCTACAGGCGGCATTCGCAGCATCGCTAGATTCAGTATCTACCGGTCCAGAAATTCTGCTTTTCAAGCGCTTCCATGATTATTGGACCCGCATTGACCAGCAACAGTTCCAAACTGCGGACACAGATGCGTTCACCAAAGCAGCTATTTTTAAGCATAGAACGGAGCTCATTGAGTTTGCAAAATCACAAGCACTTCAAGTTCGTGATGACTATCAGGAATTCCTCGATCTTTCCGTCATCTTTCTTGGAGGAGTTCCATACAAGGGACTAAACTTCCGCGCCCCTGGTGCTATGCACCGGGCGAGATGGATGGCTAAGGGGCTCTATGCCATCAAGATCTGGCTCTTCCGAAGACAGTTTAAACTGACGAACACTGAGGAACGGGAATTCGAGATATCTGCCTCTTTTCTGTTCTAGTTTACATGAAAGCGTGGGCAACAGCTCATCTGTCCATCGAAGCTCCGCTGAATGATTGGGAATTGATGAGGACGCTCCTTCGATACCGCACAAGAAGATCTCTGATGGTACCACCAAGAAGCTGTCTGCGCACCTGTGGTACCATTCGGAGGAGGCAGTGGGTCTGGCGTTCTTTGATGAGAGGATATCGATGGAAGTGAAGTGCAGCATGGTTGCAGCGTTAGATCAAGAAGCCCCTCACATGCCGCCAAAACGACCTTTGGTTCTTGATACTATGTTCCTCAGTGACAGCAAAGGATGGAGCAATGATCACAAAGAACACCCGAGGATTCTTCTCAAAACTCAGTTGCCAGATTGCTTTCTGCTCCACCATCCCGTCATGGACGTCAAACTCTGAATACGTGCAAGCTCGGGATGTGGTCTCCAAACTTGCAGTGTGTGAACGACAGAGCAGAAACGGGCCGTGGCTCTGGTGAAGGAGCTGAACGGAAAGTTGACAGTGAAAGAAGAACAGCTCCAGTTCCTCGTCAAGTTGTCACTGACCACAGAAAGCAACACCAGCTCCGAACAAATCAGCATTAGTGAGGACGCGAAGAGAACTAATCACTGATCAGCGTATGAGCACCAATTATTCTGCTACTGTATATGTATTTTATTTCTCAAAGTTTGCTTTTGTTGCTTCTCCATTTTGTACCATTATTCGCCAAATTATGTCTTCTATTTGATTATATAATAAAACTGTTTGTATTCTTTGCGTTTTTAAGTGTCTTACTTTCGTTATTTCACCAAATTGCCTTGTTTTTTATTATCTGGTTCGGCCCAAGCTGTGAACACTGAACAGCTTGTTGACGTCAACAAATGGGTCTTGTTTTCAGTGACGAGGCGACTTTAAATGATGACCAATCAGGACCAAATTCTCTTCCGTATGTTTTACACCAAATGGAACAATTTTACGGGGTGTCATAGGAAAATATCCATCGTTTAATTTCCCCTATTACTAGTGACACCCTAATATATATTATATATATATATATATATAGTGTTCTAAAATTCCATAGTAAATTTTATGCCTGTCGATGAGTAGTGGACGTTGTGAACATGTGTTGGAAGTTGAAGGAAGACACTTTGAACATCTAAAATAAACAATTGTTGTTGCTTTTCTTATTGTTGCTCTATTTGAAATAAAATTGTTAAATATAGCATAATTTTGGTTAAGATACTGCGTTCATATAAAAGTTTACTACATAATTTTAGAACACCCTGTATATTCAAATTTTCTTCGTGGGATACAAATATAATTATAGGTATGACGCCAAAATTATGTTTCTCAAATATTCAAGTAAAATTTTAATTATTTTGTTGATAAAAAGGAAAGAATTTTGTTAATCAAGTTTTTAATCATTTAATTGCACAAAATTGCAGAAGAAATTGCAATTTATTTCTGTTGAAAATTTATTTTTATCAAAATCAGTAAAATAATTTTTATTTTTTTGGGGCCGTGACGAACGAGGGAAAAAAAAAAAAAAATTATATATATATATATATGAAAAATTATTTCACGAAAGTGACACGTGAAAAGTATTTATGATGAATAAAACCACGAAGGAAAAAAGAAACACAAAGGGGTGCTCAAGCGCTTTCGTCTAATGACATCCTCAGTGTTCCTGAGGATGTCATTAGACGAAAGCGCTTGAGCACCCCTTTGTGTTTCTTTTTTCCTTCGTGGTTTTATTCATCATATATATATATATACATATTGCATATGTTACAGGAAGTCTGTGTAACTAGGGGTTTCATGAAATCCCTAAAATGTTCAGGGATTTCATGTAAGATTGAGTCGTGATATTTTCGTTAAACGTACGGCAAAATTATTGAATGCCTCGTTAGGTCAACTGTACTCCCTTGACGAATGGTTAGGTCAAGTCGTGATATTTTTGTTAAAACTAACGAAAATATCACGATTTAACCTTATACGAAATCCCTGAACATTTATATATATATACAGGGTGGCCCATAAGTCCCAATCGGTTATAATTAAAGCGAAAATCCATCAAGCGGATTTAAAAAAAAAAATTTAAAAACGTTTTAAAAAAAAATTAAATTTTTTTTTAATATTCAATAAATATCTGTAAAGTTATTATAAAGTTTTTACTTTGTTTGTTTTTGTATTTTCGCTTTAATTATAACCGATTGGGACTTATAGGTCACCCTGTATATACTGTATATATATTATATATATATACACGCCTAGGTGGTGCACTGATTAGCATAGCTGATTACGAATCCAGCGGCCCCAGGATCGAGACCTGGTGATAGCAGGCGACGCGCAGCAAAACCCAGCTGTTCATCATTCCACGCAATAAAGAAAGTGGTTGGTAGATAAATGGGTACCCTGGGTGGCCTAGTGGTTAAGACGCTGGCTGCTGGTGGAGCGTGGTCCCGATTCCACGTTAAACTGTAGGTCTAAGGTGGAATGAAAAGCTTGACCTTCGTCAGAATGAACAATTCGAGCGGAAGCAAACCAAAGGTGCGTCAAAAGTTGTAAATATTTTTTTTAATTGACAATATTATAAAAATCACAAAAATCAGTAACTAAATGAGACTTTATGTACAGAGTAAGGTTGGCAGTGTTCCGAGTTTGCTGGCTCCAGCTCCAGAGTGCTCCAGTGACTCAGCTCCTGCTCCAGGCCGGCTCCAGAGCTGAGATGACCCCCAGCTCCAGCTTCGGAGCTGCTCCACTAACCCAGTTCCAGCTGCAGAGCCGCTCCACTAACCCCAGCTTTATATCCTAAATTGCTCCAGAGTAGGGTGTTGTTCCGGACTGATACTTTAGTGTCTCTTTATTGCGTTACAGCTGTTAAGATACGAAAACTGAATGCACAATAGAATAGCCAAATCATTAAGGCCAGCAATCTAAAACTTATTTCTTAAAGTGCAGCACGCAATCACTCTGCGGCCATCAAATTTTCACCGTGCGGCCCCTAAGCCTTGGCAAGTTAAGATAACTCAATGCATATTAAACTGTGATCCACTTCTTTTGTGTATTATACATATATTAGCGTAGGATCGTAGGGTATATGTATCATAGCTGTAAACGTATATATATATATATATATATATATATATTATATATATATATATATTATATATATATATATTAGGGCCTGCGAATACCAATTTTTTTCGAATCGAATCTCGAATCAAATCATCCCAAAACAATTCAAATCGAATCGAACCTCGAATCGAATCAACTTTACACATATAGATTAGATTGTTTCTACAAACAATTAGTAATAAGCCTAAAATGAATTAAATCTTGTTGAGAACAAAGGACAAAGTAAATCCTTCTTAAAAAATGTATTAAGTATTGATGATGAGGAGGAACAATGGTATTAAAGTATGATAAAAGTGTTATTGCGCGAGAGATTGGTCTCAGTATATAGATTGAATTAGAATCTAAGTAAAAGAAGTGTTTATTTACGAAAGTTGTTCTTAAAAACATCACTGATGTGTTTACGGGACTTAATGGAGATTCGAAAATATCGAATCGGAACCCAAGCTAACGAATCAAATCGAATCTCGAAGCTTCGCAGGGCCCTAATATATATATATATATATATATATATATATATATATATATATATAATCAATAGGAATATAAAGACAAGAGATACGACTCTCAACATTTATCGGCCAACGTTTCGGTCCACTCAAGGGCCATCTTCAGTAACTAAATGAAAGCCTCTAAAGACACTCAAAAATATAACTAAAGCAAATACAAATGTCGGATAAATATACTGTATATAATAATAAAACCTAATATAATAAGTAAATAGTTAAAAAAAATAGCTTAAAAAAATTATCTGGATTGTCAGACAATAAAATATTAAGAGTTAAACCCATTAAAATAAAACAGAATAAACTAAAATTTAAAAATTTAAAAAGGACTAACCTAGATGGTAAGAGTTGTAAATGACAACTGGAGATAAAGGAGTTGTGTGTGTGTGTGTGTGTGTGTGTGTATATATATGTACATATATATATCATACACTGCATGATTGTTTCTTGTTCGGGACATTCGTACACGCAGCATCAGCGGTCCGGTTTGTTTACAACTAGTGTTTTACACGTTCAAAGAAAAACCCGTTCAACGTCAAACCGTCCAAAACACCAATCGCATTTTCAAAATAAAACTCTACAATAGCGAAGCGTTGTTGATTTGTCCACTTGTTCATGGTTTAAAATATAACGGTGAAAAGAAAAAGAAAATTTTAACAATAAAATAAAATTATATCTATAAAATAGTATATATATACATATATATATATATATATATATATATATATATATATATATATATATATATATATGTGTGTATAGAAACGACGTAAGTATAGAGGAGTGTTCTGCATACGACGACGAGAAATAACGAACAAATGAAAAATGAGGTGACCGCCCGGAATCGAACCCAGGACCTTCCGATTGCCGGTCCTGGGTTCGATTCCCGGGCGGTCACCTCATTTTTCATTTGTTCGTTATTTCTCTTCCTCGTGTGTAGAACACTCCTCTATACTTACGTCGTTTCTATACATTAATATACTGCGTGGTCATTGCAGTTATATATATATATATATATATATATATATGCTAAGTGATGAAAATAACCACGAAGGAAAAAGGAAACACAGAATGGTGCTCAAGCGCTTCGTCTCATGACATCCTCAGGAACACTGAAATAAATAACAAGTTCGAGACTATATATAGGTCACACAAAAAAAATGAGAAAAATAAAAATTGTAGAGGAGCATACAAATTTATAAGGAAAAACTACCAGAGTTTTAGCACTTTGCCTCTCTTGTCTAAATCCGTTCTGAACGAATTCAAAACAACAGGATCAAGCGAAAAAAGTCCCTGGCTAATGTTAAAATTATTTGTAAGTTGAATAATGGCAGACTCAAGAATATTTCTGTGAACAATGTTGCTTGAGTGAAACAAAATTAAAGTATTATTCCAATCAATACAGTGGGATAACTCTGACAAATAGACAAAAAGGGCATTGGACGACTGTCCCGTTCTAACTGAATAATGATGCTGTTTTACACGCGTGTGCAAATCACTTCCCGTCTGTCCAATGTAAAAGGAATCACATTGTTTACAACCAATTTTATAGATAATGCCTGAATTATTGGTAGGGGTATTGTTTACTATAATATTTTTCACAATATTGTCATATGAAAATACTACATTAATATTCAAAAGTTTAAGTACATTAGCAATGCCTAAAAAGCCTGGGAAAAATGGAAGTACTAAAATATTCTTCGACAAAGTGCGAGGGTTGTTATTCACACGATAGAAAGTTAATTTTGCCTTGTTAAGACAAGATTCCAAAAAAGCCAAAGTCTGCCATTATTCAACTTACAAATGATTTTAACATTAGCCAGGGCCTTTTTTCGCTTGATCCTGTTGTTTTAAATCGTTCAGAACGGATTTAGACAAGAGGGGCAAAGTGCTAAAACTCTGGTAGCTTTTCCTTATAAATTTTTATTTTTATTTTTTTTGTGACCTATATATAGTCTCGAACTTGTTATTTATTTCACTGTTCCTGAGGATGTCATTAGACGAAAGCGCTTGAGCACCATTCTGTGTTTCCTTTTACCTTCGTGGTTATTTTCATCATAAATATTATTCACGCGTTACTTTCGTAAAATAATTTTCGTCCAGAGAAATATTTCAATTATATTCGTCCTTATCTTTTATACCATGCATGGCATGCATGCCTACGATAGTTACGAAAAGTTTACCGTTCTTTTGGGAAAAATTACCATAAAAAAATTAGTTCAACTCCATCATATTATGTAAAATACCAAAAAATTTGAACAAAATAAAACAAGTTAAAAAGCATTTACTTACATTATTTCATACTCTGTGTGTCCACCTTAGGCTTGAATAATTTAATTTTTTGGTGCTGGTTAAGTGTGCGGTCTACCTACGATTGGTTAGGTTTAATCATGATATTTTCGTTAAAACTAACGAAAATATCATGACTAAACCTAACCAATAGTCAAGGGCGATTGACAATGGGATGTAAACAAACAATTAGTAAACAAGATAAGAAGCTATAATTAAAAGGTAGACCGCCGAATCGTAGGTAGACCGCACACTTAACCAGCACCAATTTTTTTTATCAGTAGTTTGCTGTTTATTGATTAGAGACTGTTGGCAATTCTGAATTCTAGAATTTTCTCTGGGAATTTTGATGGAAGACGGATGACTGTATAAGCCATTAGTAAACAATGGGTCGTCGTGATAAAGAGCTGTCTATAGATCTTAAGAGATCTGTTATTGTTACACAAGATTTGGAAAGAGTTATAGGAAGATAGAAGAAGAATTTCGAATTCCATTTACGACAGTTGCAGCAGTTATAAAGAAATGGAAAGGCTTTGAAACAATCAAAAGTCTACCAAGATGTGGATGACCTTGCAAGATTTCAGAACGTACAGTTAGACGGATTGAAAGAATGGCTGCTGCGAATCCAAGAGTAACTGAAGGTGATATTTGACAAACATTAATATTATCTACGATCCATGTCCTTCCTTCTACTGTACGCCGTACATTGAGAAAGAATGGTCCGCATGGAAGAGTCGCACGAAAAAAACTGCTATGAAAAACGCACAAAGAAGTTCGTTTAAAGTACGTCAAGTATCATCAAAATGATGGATTTGCATTCTGGAAGAAAGTTCTCAGGACAGACGAGACCAAAATTAAAGAAAGCTGTTCGCAAGAGAAACCCTTAGAATCTGAATGAACTGCAACAATTTTCTTTAGAAGAATTGGTTAAAATTTCTACCGAGAGATGTCGAAACTTTGTAGAAAAATACCCAAAACGAATCATTGAAGTCATTCAAGCAAAAGGTGGACACACAAAGTATTAAATAATTTTGTAAATAAATATACGAAAATTTTTGTATTTTAACTTTTTTTCTAATTTTCCTCAAATTCTTTGATGTTTTACATTATACAGGGTGATTCAAAAGTCAGGTTACATAGGGCTTTTCTGTTTCTTTGCAGGTAAGTGAGTTATGAGATGTTATCGAAGGAGGAGCGTATTGATGTGATATTCCTAGCTGGCTGCACAAGTGCATTGCCGTTAACGGTGGCCATATCGAACATGTGATCTGACTATTCCCTGTATCATTACATAATAAAGTATTTCCCTATGTAACCTGACTTTTGAATCACCCTGTATGTTGGAATTAAACAAAGTTCATTATTCGCTAAAATTTTTCCAGACCAACGGTTAACTTTTCTTATCTATCCTATGCGTGGTACTAAAGATAAGGACGAATATTTATGACCGCCAAGGTATATGTATAATAATAAGTAAATTTCTTTTAAATTTCAATTTTCTGAATTAAAATTTTAATATTAACTTTATTTGAAGGAAAAAAAAATTAAAATTTTAAAATTAAAAAAAATTGTATAACCAGAAATTAATGAAATTTTATTTTGAATTTTTAAATCTGATTTTTTTAAATTTCTTTTTATGAAAAACCTGCAAATAATTAGAAATTAAATATAAAATTCGAAAGAACGAAAAATATTGTCGAAAATGGATAATTTATGGTTTTATTGAAAAAAAGAAAATCTCTCTCTCTCTCTCTCTCTCTCTCTCTCTCTCTAAGAAAGGGGATCACGAAAGTCCAGGGAACTATCGTCCCATTAGTCTCACTTCAGTTGTAGGTAAATTATTAGAGGGGATAATAGCGGATAGGATCGTTGACCATTTGGATTCCTACAAGCTGCTTGGGGACTCCCAACATGGGTTTAGACGGCATAGGTCATGTCTCACCAACTTGCTCGAGTTTTTCCACGTCATGTTGAGTGAGTATGATAAAAGTAGGGCGATTGATATACTTTATCTCGACTTTCAGAAAGCCTTTGATAAGGTACCTCACCGCCGGCTAATGGCGAAAGTGCGCGCGCTGGGTATCGGTGGGGAAATAGGTAGGTGGATTGAAAACTGGCTGAGGAATAGGCGGCAGAGGGTTGTAATTAAAGGGGCTAGTTCGGGTTGGGCCTCGGTTACTAGTGGGGTTCCTCAGGGTTCCATTTTGGGGCCGCTGTTGTTTATCATTTACATAAATGATATCGAAGGGGGCATCGTCAGTCGGATCGCCAAATTCGCTGATGACACCAAGCTTGGGGCCAATGTTGGGACGCCCGAAGCGATCGAGGAACTGCATGCGGACCTCGGTAGGATAGGAGAGTGGTCCCAAAAATGGCAAATGCCGTTTAACTTGGGTAAATGCAAAGTGATGCACATTGGCTACGCCAATCCCATGTCGGACTACTCGATGTTGGGGAGTCATATCGAGGTGACTGATTTAGAAAAGGACTTGGGTCACAAGTTGGGTGTGCTAATTAGCAGCGACCTTAAGTTTACGAAACAGTGCGTAGAGGTGGAAAAGAAAGCCCAGAAACTATTGGGTTATATCAGGAGGCAATTTCAGTTTCGGAACAAGGAGATTGTGCTCTCTCTGTACAATTCCCTGGTTCGGCCGCACCTGGAGTATGCTGTGCAGTTCTGGTCGCCCACCCTCAGGAAAGATATTGAGAGGCTGGAGCGAGTGCAGGCGAGGGCCACAAAATTAATCCGTTCCGTTAGGCATATGGGCTACAATCGACGCTTACGCGCCCTGAACTTGTTTTCGCTTGAAACTCGGAGGTTGCGCGGTCAATTGATCGAGGTTTTCAAACTCTTACGCGGGTTCAACGATGTCGATTTTAGAAGTATGTTTAGTTTAAATGATAACCCAACTCGCAACAATGGTTGGAAGTTGGATTTGAAACGGTTTAGGACTAGTGTGTGTGGGAATTACTTTACGTATAAGATCTGTGACACATGGAATAGGTTACCTTCAGAAGTTGTGAACAGTTCCTCTGTGGATCAGTTCAAGAAAAGGTTAGACCAAATCTTGCACACTATTTGTGTGTGTAGAAAATTTTCCGTGGCACCCGTTGCCATTGGTACCTCCTCGGTATGGGCCGCAAAGCCTTTTGAGGTACTTCTTTTCCTTGTAACTCCTTGTAACTCTCTCTCTCTCTCAAGATTGTCAATCATTGGAATTGACTTCCTCCTGAAGTCGTTTCCAGTTCTTCCGTCAATGCGTTCAAAAACAATCTTGATCTAGTATTAGAAGATCTAGTCGAGTAGCTCGACGTTCGAATGTGTGAATGATGTTTGTGTGTGTATTTCCAGTCCCCAACTGCCCTAGAAAATTTCTCGCCAATTATTTTTCCTGCCAATTTCCGAGTGTTTTCTTCTTTCATATTTTCAAACCTGCCAACCGTAGGCGGGGCGGGGAAGGGGGGAATGAGGAGGAGGGGAGAGTGCCCCCCCCCCACTCAAACACAGTTGAAAGCATGCACGTAAGTTCAACAAAAAGATTACACGTTTATTTATATAAAGCCGAAGATATATATACACATGGATGTCCTTATATAAGGAGTACGTATTTGTGACACAGAAACCTCGTTCCAATCCTTTCTTCTCATTCACGCCATGGTTGAGGAAGTTTCCCCTTTACATAACCCATTACAATAACTTTATTCGCATTCCCCCATAATTGAAGCCAATCTAAAACCCATCTTCCTCTGTACATCTGTCACCCTATGACACGTATGTTACAATCACTATTTAAATTTAGATAAGCATACGGACATTTAAACGCTCTCAATATGGTCATGTCACTCGTCTTTCATTATCAAAGAACGCTTCTCTTATCTCTTCTTCCTCTCTCAGTACCCGATTTCACACCATTGATCCTTTTAGATTTGATATCATTATACTCAGCTTTATCGCCACGAATCTTGGCCATTTGCATCCTCTAAGAAAGGTTCAAGAAGGTTCGAATATATATATATATATATATACACCACACACACACACACTATTGAAGATCTCATTTCTCAAGGGTTTGGGGTGAGAAGGCAGAAAAAAAACACGTTTATAAGTACAGTATTTTCCATACTAAACCCCAGCAAGCATTCGAACCAATGGTAGCAACTCACTCAGATACTCGTATCTCGAGTAAAGCATCTCGATACACGAATAGCTAAAACTTTAATCTTCGTCGTAATTGGGTGATCAGTACCCACGACTCCTAGTGAGAAGTAGTACAGGGCTCGAATCTTCGTATAGAGTTAATTTTCCATCAACGCAAAATTACGCTCGTAATTTCTGTATATAAACGTGTTATTTCCATATACGAACATTATATATTATTTTATAATATATATAATATATATATATTATTTTTCTTCTTTAATTAGAGCCGAAAGCAATACAAAGACGGACCAATTCCTTGAATAGAGAGACTTCTTGAGCATTGACTCTCCATTTTAAGACGGTTAATTATTATTTAACAACTTCCAACGAAACAATTAAACAAAGTTGTATTTAGATAAGTGGTTAAACCGAGCCTTTGGTGGTTGTGTGTGTTTAATCTGTGGAAAATAAGTGGTTCATTTTCTAAATTTAGGTTCTGTTATATACACACACCTCGGCGGTCTAGTGATTAGCGTCGCTGACTACGAATCCATCGGCCCCGGGGTCGAGACCCGGTTACAGCAGGCGGCGCGCAGCAAAACCCAGCTGTTCATCCTTTCACACAATAAAGAAAGTGGTTCGTAGATAAATGGGTACCCTGGGTAGGCTAGTGGTTAAGAAGGTAGGCTGGTGGTGGGGCGTGGTTCGGATTCCACGTTAAACTGTAGGTCTAAGGTGGAATAACAAGCTTGACTTTCGTTAGAATGAACAATTTGGACGGAAGCAAAACCATATTTAATATATATATATATATATATATATATAATATATATATATACACATATATATATAGAGAGAGAGAGAGAGAGAGAGAGAATCCATTACATTCTGTACGACAATGTTGTCCCGAATTTTGACGGATATTTGTAGCAGTCTCTGTTAAAGGTCACGCAAATTTGCGGGCAGTGGTTGGGTTTTCCCAATTAAACTCACGGGATGTTCCATTCATGCAAACGTATTCTATAAGATTCATGTCAGGAATGTGAGCAGACCATGCAGGGAAAAAGTTGAAGCCCTTTTTTTGCTTCTTCCAAGTGTTCGTGGTTTTAAATGCACGACAGGTGGCTCATTCCTCCTGTAGCAGGTGCTTTCCACACTGCGAAACTCCTTGTTGAAACACTGCTGAGAGTCGGCGTTGATGTTGACGTATAGAAATGTAGCCCCAGAATTTCAGACGTCCTTTTAATAAGCACCAGCTCGGACATTTCGATGTGCCATGAGAAATGACATCATGTACATAGCATAACGCTGCAGCCCCCATGTTTTACCACCGTTTACACACAATCGTTTCGTACTGAATCTTGAGTTTTTGTCTATACTCAAACACACGAACTCGAAATGAATTTTTGAAATGGAGGTTCATCTGTGTAAACAGGTGTCCTCCGAAACTGTATGTAGAGGTTTGTAGTCCTTTCTACGACGTTGGACATTCCCATCAGAGAGCAGGGGTTTTTGACAAGCTGTTTGCCCATTAATTCTACAGTATATGTGACCCATCGTCCGTAGTTCAGTGGGTAACAGCGTTTCCCTATAAGCGAAATGAAGACACTGAGGTCAGGGGTTCGATTCCCAATGATGCTGGTTATAATAATACAGAAGTTAGAGCAACGTGTTGGCCTGAGCCTTCTTGACTTATTATTAGCTTATATGTGAAGAACATGTTGCGGTGTTCGTTGTACGCATCTTGTTTACGAAGACGCAATGTCAACGCGAGTTGGACTGCACATTCGGTGAACAAATACCCACTGTGCGTGGTCTGCGACAGGTTATAGGTGTTCATGACAATTTTGTGCGGGTGTATAACGGGCTCCTGACGTTACTGCACTAACAGGTCATTCATACACATTACACACTACACAGACCTCTGACAATTACCCTTTCGCAATGACCGCTATCGAAACGCGCAAATAACCACCTTTTGAAAAGGAAAAAATCAAGTTTTGTAACTACTTTGCATTTTTTAATCTTCATTGAGCATCTCAATTGTCACTCCTCAGGTTAGGAGCGGAAGAATGTCCTTTTATAGGATTGATTAGTCTTTTATTTCATGCCCTGATATCACTCTTTTACGACTGACAATTGGCGTAAACCATTTTATTTTTAATCTAGTAAAGGTTTAATTATTTATTAGGAAAATGTTCAATAAACAATAATTGACCAGTATTCAACAACGATAATAATTCAATTATTTTATTAAACCTCAGTTTCAATCCATATAAAAAATCTTCCAATGAATATGACTCCACAAAAAAAAAAAAATGCCGCCTTCGTAACTACTATAATGGATATGACGATGAATTTGGGAGTCTTGAAACGATAAAACAGTTTACCTTAATTTCGAGACAAGATTTAGAATATATATACGAGACGCATGAGCACGCGTGCTTTTTGTATGAAACAAAATAACCCCCACAAGGAATCGAAATCCGGGACCTCTTAAGTAGGTAATGCGGTAGCGTTCGCGACTTTGCTCAAGAAATTTCGGGTTTGAATCCTGGTTGGAGAAATTTTGTTTCAATATACTGTGTGTGTGTGTGTGTGTGTGTGTGTGTAAGCAAGGAACCACAGGAAAACGGAAAAAATAAGACAAGACGTCCAAACGCTTTCGTGATATATTCAAATCTTCAGGGACATGTGAATATATCACGAAAGCGCTTGGACTTCGTCTTATTTTTTCGTTTACTTGTGGTTCCTTCCTTATTAAAAAGATCACGTGCTGTTTGTGAATTGTTCACACACACACACACACATATATATATATATATATATATATATATATAAGCCTCCGCGCTGGTGTCAAATTTCTTAGGCAATTTTTTTCCTTTATGTTCCTGTAAATATTATTGATGCCTTCCAATGTAAAATCAAAAGGTTCTAAGTGTGTTAGGTTAGGTTCAGTTAGATTATAGTAGGTTAATTTTATTAACTTACTATTAATTCTAGAATACTGCGGTAAATTTCCTAAGTAAGTTTGGCACCACTGCATGCCAATTCACACTCTTATCGGTCAATTATGTTCTCCAATTTGTGTCAATGATTTTACCTCAAATTTGGGAGAAAAATGGCCGTACTTTTGAAGACCCCATTTTTAGGGTAACTCCACCAATATTCTCAATAATTTTTTTTTTTTAAACAGTTAAATTTCGTGTTTTTTCGTGTTACATTTTTTTACAATGAGTTTAGTGTTTATTTTCATTTGTTTTGAAGACCAAAAGCGTCACACCCTAGTTTTTAACAATTAACTATTGTCTATTTAAAGACATTCCATGACAATTAATGGAATTTGAATTAAATATAAAATAATTCATTGACCAAATTCAATTCTCTATTTATTATTATGGAAGTTATTTACTTTCCTTTTGCCAATTAATATTTCATTTTTCATTATTGATTCGCCTGTGAATGAAAATATATATATATATACACACTTACCTTTAAGGAATGAACGAAGTGACGGAGTTTTCTTTATAAGATCTTGGTAATAAACGAAAACAGTTCTACATTAATTAATCATTAGATCTAATTATTTTAACGATCTTACTAAATAATTTATAACAGAAATAACTTAATTATTAATTAGTGGAACACAAAAATAAAAGTTATAATACTCTCGTATCCATAGTTACGCGAAGAAATATCTTTTAGATCTACAATACATATAAATTAGAAATACGAATAGTGGTCCTCATCGTATAACAACACACTAAAGAGAGATATCTAATTAATAATTAATAATTAATTAAGGAAGTAATTAATTGATAGGTAAAGTCGTGAAAAATTAAACTCTTTTCAAGTTAATCGCGAACGGACAAACAGACACTTTGGCGGGAGGTTTCGACAGGATGACTTCTCGCAGCAGACTGATAGATAATCAACCAGTCGCCGACGAACAACCAGTGATGATGAGGTCTCCCCTACTCCCTACCCCCGACACACATTTACCCTACTCCCGAACTTCGCCTCCAATTTGGTGTTCCAATATTTTAATTAACATTAACCGATTAACTAAACATCCGTTTGGGGGGTATTTGGGTTTAGTCACGAAGGTATTTGGAAGGTGATAGATATCTGTAGTGTGTATGTATATATACAGGGTGTCCCCAAAAAAATATATACTCTTTATAGCATCATATATATAAGAGTATATAGTTTTTTTGGGGACACCCTGTATATATATATATATATATATATATATATATATATATATATATATATATATATGAAAAAAAGGACCAACACAAAAGCAAACATTTTCGTTTATTTTTGTATTTCAGACGTTTCGACAAATCTTTTGTCATCATCAGTGAATTATAAACCTTAAAACCTTAAACCAAAATAAGAATAAATAATTAAAATTACATCAATACAAAAGGAATTAAAATCATTAAAATTAAATGAAATTAAAATTACATCACTACAAAAGGAATTAATCATTAAAATTAAATTAAATTAAAATTACCTCAACTGGTAAATACACAATGATTGCGTCAACCTCCATATTCGACAGATACTGAGAGAAAACTATATGAATGTTAGTTACAATGGAGGGTATAATATCTATGCAAGTAAGTTGGTTGGTTAGTTAGAAGAGCTGTAATTTGTAAGATGAGCTATTGTTGTTAATGGAGGGTTTGTTTCTATAGATGTACAAAGATTCTAAAATTCGGAGTTCTGTAAGGTTGTTAGTTCTTGTTAAAATTTCAAACTGAGTTTTGTAAAGGGGATGATTGTTATCATTACTATGGTTTCTAATTGCGGATTGTGGTGGGTTACTAAGGGGACGGTTGGTACGGACTGATAAGCCCAAATTTTGAGAAAGGCGTATCTCCAGTTGGAGTTGAGTACTGCCGATATACGCAGCCTTACAGCTGTCGCACGTGTATTTATAAATAACATTAGGGCATACAGTTTTGGGGAATTTGTCTTTGAACTTTAAAAAATTTGATAATTTAAGTGGGTTGACGAGGGCGAATCTAAAATTTATTTGGGGATACCTAGACTTAAGAAATTTGGATATACTTCATTTCGAATACGTAATGATAAATAACCATAAAAAGGTAATTTAATATACCTGGTTTCTTTTTGTACTGTGGTTATGGGGAGTTGAGTTTAGTATTAAAAGTGTTATTTAAAAATTTCCTTAATTGGTTGTCAAAAAGATTAGAAGGGTAGTAATTATTAATAGTCTTAAAAATTTAAATTCTTCGTTTAATGAAAAGTAATCTGAACAAATTTGGTAACTTCTTGTTAATAATGTTAGTATAGCGTTAATCTTATATTTATAAAATACCAGAGCATTTTTTAACCTAGTGAGTGGGCGACATGAATGTCACTCAGTGAAGAAAATTTGTCGCCCAGTAAATTAAATTTTAGGGTACTGGGCGACAAGGTATTTTCAAAATTTATAAAATAGAATTGTCTTGGGAGTTGTCTTGGGAGCATTGTCTTGGAAGCCATATAAAAAAAATACATATAATACATGCATATATGCCACAATTAGAACTGTGTATCCTAAATGTAAATATGAAATTTACATTGAATATTTATATATAGATAATGCTAGTGTTATTTCAGACCACACGGGGATGGTGGCCTGATTAGGGAACATCCGGATCCATAGTATCCTTAATCCAGGGGTGTGCTGGGACCGGTTCGGCCCAGTTCGACCGAATCGGTTGTTAAATTTTGATTGGATCACCGAACCGTTTGTTTGTTTTTAACAAATATTTAAGTCACTAGAAATTTATTTATATCTAATTTTTTTTTAATTTTTTCAGGATTTTATAGAAAAATATAGGTAGTATCACAAGCAGTGCTCGTTTCGAATATTTATTTATTTTTTGATGAAAAATTAGTTTATTTTTAGATAATTATGTCATTAGGGAGTATAAAGAATATATTAAATAATTTCTGCCAAAATGTTACAAAATGCCGTTTGGAAAAGCTAAAATGCGTTGGCTTCCAGGGGCTCCGCCCCGGACCCCGCTGGGGGAGCTACCGCTCACCCCAGACCCCCTAGCTTAATAACTCGCGCCATTGGCGCTCGCCGATTTACACCCCTATCTGTATCAGAACCGGTTGTTAAGAAATTGGCAGTACACCCCTGCCTTAATCCCCCCACACCCCCACTTCCAGATCTGCCTTTGTCGCCCAGTGGGAAAGCTTAAAAAATGCTCTGAAACATACATCTTAAATAATTGGTCCCCAAGCCAGTAAAAGTTTGTTTTCTAAATAATGAGGTCTGGAACTTGTTATTAACCCGTTTAACTAGAACATCCCATCCAGGAAAGGTAAACTATTATCTATTTCGTTTTCACATGTGTACTTAATTTAATATGTTGTTTATTTAGATAATGAAGAAAAAGTTTTACGTGTGAAGGATGTTTAAATATTTAGAAAGTGTCATCCACGTATCTTCTATAATAAATGGGTTTAAAACTATTGGGACAACTTTTCAACCAAATTTCTTCATAATGGCAAAGAAATGCATTTGCTAGTGTTGGGCTCAACGGGGAACCCATAGCTACCCCATCAATTTGGCTGTATAGGTTACTATTAAATAAGAAAAGATTATCAAAACACGCTATTTCGAGGAGATTTTTAAGTTGAGCCTGAGTGTGTGTGTATATATATATATATTATATATATATATATATATATATATATATATATATGAAAAATTATTTCACGAAAGTGACACGTGAAAAGTATTTATGATGAATAAAACCACGAAGGAAAAAAGAAACACAAAGGGGTGCTCAAGCGCTTTCGTCTAATGACATCCTCAGGAACACACACATCCTCAGTGTTCCTGAGGATGTCATTAGACGAAAGCGCTTGAGCACCCCTTTGTGTTTCTTTTTTCCTTCGTGGTTTTATTCATCATATATATATATATATATATATAGAGAGTGGCCTATGGAATACAGATTGATGTGGCCAAGAAAGTAGGCTTACTATAATTCATTAATGATAGCGAAATGAATAATTAGGGGTTACCAGCTTGGGCCTACAGCACAAACAAACAATATTTAATAAGGAGAGAGAAATTACTTTGTTGTTTTTTGTTTAGTTAGGAAAATAAATCAATTATTTGTTCACAATGATTAACAATTCAATAACGATAGTTATAGTGATTAACAATTATATAACGGCATTTATACTATGCTAAAGATGAATGAGTATTAGCAATAAGAAATGGTTAAGCAAAGGTAGGTTAAGCAATAAGAAATTGTTAAGTACACTAATTCAGGTAGGCTAATGAGATATGCCGAGGTGAACACAGAATAAGTAATGAAGGTACGGTACGGTAAAGTAAATGGATTACGTCAGTGAAAATGAAATGCATAAATGAACAAATAAACGAACGGATACAAATATAGTAAGATAATTGAGTACGGTAAATTAATTGTACAGGCCTACCGCAGTCGTAATGAAAGAGTTAGTTTGCCAGTTGCTTGCGTGCACTTTTGGGTATAGCCTTTTAGCGAGGCTGCGGTTACACTGTGTATGCTACGCGGGAGATGCTTAACACGAAGGCAAAGGTAGGTTTGTGGCTTGTAGCCTACTAGAAGGTTTACGGACCTGGGCTTCGAAGGATTGCTTCTGCAGGCGGACTGGTCTTACCGGTGTGAGGATGAATGTTGAGGGCGGGTAGAGACATGTTGAAAAGGGGGCCAACGGAAACGCCTGCAGCAGTGATGTTGCTTCTTGCAGGATGAAATTGTAGAGGGCCTTACTTGATGATAGACTACGTGTATGCTCGACCGGAGGCTTGAAGGAGCAGTGGGTCGCTCTCCAGAGGAGGCCGGAGAGCGGGTGGCGTGACGAATGGTGCTACTGACGAAGGTGCAGATAGTGAGACGTGACGACCAAAACGAGAAAATGGCAAGTGAGAGTGATTTGAGAAAGAACCTGCACTTTATAGGCCTTGGTGACATCCTCTGGTGGCCGTTTTGGGAGATACCACAAAATCTGTGTTTCCTGTATAACCTTTGTTTTGATTCCATGACTGATTGAGAACGGCGAGGAGCGGATTTCCGGTCGGCCTCTACGTATATATATACACAGGGCTATTCAAAATGATTCATCCGATTTCAACTGAGAATACTTCCGTACCTATCAACCGTGCATCAACTGGGCATACACCACATGAAAGAGGAAATCTCCGAGTTTTACAAGATCACCGAGAGAGGGCTCCAAAGTCACGCCGTGGCCTAGCTTAGCAACAAACAGTCAGTGTGAAAATGGCGTCCGCACAACAGAAGGCGTTTTGTTGGCCCCATGACTTGGTGCTCCACAGCTGGCCCCCTAGGTCGCCGGATCTTACACCGTGCGACTTCTTCCTTTGGGGGTACGTTAAGGATACTGTGTACGTGCCACCGTTGCCCACATCTTTGGATGAGCTCCGAACTCGCATTGTTACTGCCGTAGAGTCAGTGACAACGGACATGCTGGAGCGAGTATGGGAGGAATTCGACTATCGTATCGACGTTGCTCGTGTAACTAGGGGAAGTCACATAGACCATTTATGAGGTGAGAGACAAAATTTGGACAGTTTTTCTTTTGGTTGATGTATCACAAATCACTCTGTATTTGTAACATTAAAAAATATTCTCATTTGAAATCAGGTGAATCATTTTGAATAGCCCTGTATATAAAATTTAGTGGTGGACCGGATATCCGCATCATTTTTAGCATCCGCATCCGCATTTCTGACTGCGGATGTTATGCGGATATTACCTCTAGGAAATTATGCAATTTACAATTAAATTAGCTTATAAAGTAGCTTATAAGGCCCAGTCATGCACATTTCATGTAAAGTATTAATTATTTATTAATGAACACACAAATATATAAACCTGAAAATATAAATACGGGGTAACACAGAAAATTGAACGAAACTTGTTTCATTGAATTTTCTGTGGCTGAAACTCTTGAGAAAGTTATTATTTTTATCATAATGAAAACATTAATATTAATTTTAATTATTATGCATTGCTTGCCATAATAGTAATATCACGAAATTTGAAAAATTATGTCATATACGTATTCATAATTCTATATTATATTTTTATCAGAATTTAAGTGTGGTTTCTTTATCTTTAATAATCACTGATTGTTGGATTAAAAGTTGTTGTTTATAATTAGGTGAAGAACCCATTTTAAAATCTTTACATTCTAATTATTCATAATTACACGTATTTGGGTGGTTACGTGCAGCAAATTATACTAATTTAGTAAGGGGTGTACCAACAATATAATGGTTTCTTAACTTTTAAAGCTTCGCTATTTTATACGTTTCTATCTATTAATAATAATAATGATAATAATAATGATGATAATAATAATGATAATAATAATGATGATAATAATAATAATGATGATAATAATAATGATAATAATAATAATAATAATAATAATGTAACTCAGTTTATAAAATGATTTTAGTTTTGAGAATGTGCCAAGGTCCCGAAACGTTGACTCTTAAGTATTTTCAGATGAAATAAGGCAAACTTTATGGATCACTTTGTTTTTATTTAAAATTATATATATATATATATATATATATATATATATATATAATAGTAGTAGAATAATACGCCTCGGTGGTGTAGTGGTTAGCGTCGCTGACTACGAATCCATCGGTACCCGGTTCAAGATCCGGTGACGGCAGCCAGCGCGCAGAAAAACCCAGCTGTTCATCCTTCCACGCAATAAAGAAAGTGGTTGGAAGATAAATGGGTACCCTGGGTGGTCTAGTGGTTAAGACGGTGGGCTGCTGGTGGGGTGTGGTTCGGAAAAGCTTGACCTTCGTCAGAATGAACAATTCGGGCGAAAGCTAACCAAAGGTAATATACAGATACTATAGATATTTATCACCTTTCAAATACTTTCGTGTCTAAACCCAAACATCTTCAAATAAAACGAAGATTTAATTAATCACTATATACAACCTTACAAAGGTTCCGCGCGATGATTCCTCATTTCGCGAAGGTCAAGCTTGTCTCTCTCTCTCTCTCTCTCTCTCTCTCTCTCTCTATATATATATATATATATATATATATATATATATATATAAAGTGTATATATAGTATGTATTTTTTTTTCAGAGACGAGTTTCAAAGACTTGAGTTCCTTCAACACCACTCAGTTACCATGGAAACAGCTGTATACATTTTTTATATTATTTATATTACTCTGATAACAATCCAATAATAATTTTCTATTAAAACCAGCTGCCACAGTGTGTGTGTGTGTGTGTGTGTGTGTGTGTGTGTGTGCATTCTTTCTAATAATACGCTTCTAAATAAATGGAATTCTTAAAGAAAAATATATTGGTTGTCATGGCAACTGTGGTGACGTTTGAGAATTTAAAATCTTTGAAATTGATGTCTCTTTCTTTCATTCACGGGAAAAGGACAGGGCTTTTGCACCGAGTATATATATATATATATATATATATATATATCTATATATATATATATATATATATATATATATATATATATATATATATATATATATATATATATATATTATATATATATATATATATATATATATTTGAGGCAGAAAGATTGTTTTCATTAACTTTTAACTCCAAACAGACATGTCTATTTAGATACCAGGGACGCAGAAATATTCATATTCTCTTTGGAAATTTGAACATTTGGTGAAATAAGCGTGTAACTTTCCACCTATCAATCTATGTAGGTCTTCGTCAGATGCGAGTGGAAAAGAATAGAAAGAAAAGGTCATTTTATAAGGGAAAGGAGGACTGGAGGTGTCAGGTGAGGAAGAGGGGGATTAGAATTGACCTCCTTTTATCGCTCTTCACTCACACGTAATGAATTGACCTGAAAAATGGCAGAAATCTTACGATTTTAATTCTAGTCTCTCTCTCTCTCTCTCTCTCTCTCTCAAGTCGGACTACTCGATGTTGGGGAGTAATATCGAGGCGATTGATTTGGAAAAGGACTTGAGTGTGCTAATTAGTAGCGACCTTATGTTTGCCAAACAGTGCGTAGAGGTGGAAAAGAAAGCCCAGAAGCTGTTGGGTTATATCAGGAGGCAATTTCAGTTTCGGAACAAGGCGATTGTGCTCTCTCTGTACAATTCCCTGGTTCGGCCGCACCTGGAGTATGCTGTGCAGTTCTGGTCGCCCACCCTCAGGAAAGATATTGAGAGGCTGGAGCGAGTGCAGGCGAGGGCCACAAAGTTAATCCCTTCCGTTAGGCATATGGGCTACAATCGACGCTTACGCGCCCTGAACTTGTTTTCGCTGGAAACTCGGAGGCTGCGCGGTCAACTCATCGAGGTTTTCAAGCTCTTAAGCGGGTTCAACGATGTCGATTTTAGAAGCATGCTCAGTTTAAAAAATGATAACCCAACTCGCAACAATGGTTGGAAGTTGGATTTGAAACGGTTTAGGACTAGTGTGCGTGGGAATTACTTTACGTATAAGATCTGTGACACGTGGAACAGGTTACCTTCAGAAGTTGTGAACAGTTCCTCTGTGGATCACTTCAAGAAAAGGTTAGACCAAATCTTGCACACTATTGAGGGTATAGAAAATTTTCCCTGGCACCCGTTGCCATTGGTACCTCCTCGGTATGGCCGCAAGGCCTTTTGAGGTACTTCTTTTCCTTGTAACTCCTTGTAACTCCTTGTAACTCTCTCTCTCTCTCTCTCTCTCTCTCTCTCTCTCTCTATATATATATATATATATATATATATATACAGTATAAATAATGGACTCGAAAGTAAGCTTACCATAATTTACACATTAAATGGAAACGAATGTTTAGGGGTCACCAGTGTGGGCATTTAGCCCGAAGAAACAATATTTAATAAGGGATAGAAATGACTTTGTGGTTTTTTGTTTAATTAGAAAAATGGATGAATTATGTGTTCACAGTGATTAACAATTGTGTATACGGTAATTGTGCTATATTACAATGACTGATTATTGGCAATAAGAAATGGTTTACAGTAAGAGTTGATTGAATACGATAATGACAAGAAACACTAATTTAGGTAATGAGATATACGGCAGTGAACACACAATAATAAGTAATTAAGCCAATAATAACTGAGTTAATGAAAGTATGGTGTTGGTACAGTAAATAGATTAGACAAATAAAATAAAATACATAAATAATCAAATAAACAAGCAGATACAAATACGGTAAGATAATTGAATACGGTAAGATAATTGAATAGGCCTACTGCAGTCGTAATGGGAAAGTCAGTTTGCCGGTTGTTTGGAGGGAGACACTTTGAAGATAGCCTATTCGCTAGGCTGGGGGTATACACTGAAGTTATAGAGGCTAGGAGAGGGTTGCTTAACACGAAGACAGAAAGGTAGGCTTGTGGTTTACGAGAAGGTTGACAGACCTGTGCTTCGAGGTAGATGCATCTGAAGGCGGACTGACCTGTATTGAGGGCCGGTTGAGACTTGTTGAAAAAGGGGCCAGTGGAAAATCCTGCAGCAGTGATGTTGCTTCTTGCGGGATGAAATTGTAGAGGGCCTTACTTGATGACAGACTTCGTGAATGTTCGACCAGAGCCTTGAAGGATGGCGGGCGGCTTTCCGGCGAATGCCAGAGAGCGGGTGGCGTGACTAGTGGCGTTACTGACGAAAGAGCTGAGAGCGAGATATGACGACAAAAACAAGAAAATGGCAAGTGAAAGTGATTTGAGAAAGAACTCGCATTTTTATAGGCCTTGGTGACGTCCTCTGGCGAGCATTTCGGGAGATACCACAAAATCTGTGTTTCCTCCGTGGGCCTGCTCCAGTCCTCCATGCCCACGTGTTTGAGTTGTATATCCTTGTTTACAATTTCCAGCCATGAAACAAACAGGCGAGGAAGAGGAATTTCGTTTGCCTCTACATATATATAAATATATATATATGTGTGTGTGTGTGTGTGTGTGTGTGTGTGTGTTACACAATAAGGGTTTTCACTGATTAGATTTAAAAGCCATTGCAAATAAATTGTATCCTAAAGACAGCTTAAATAATCGTGTTCAGGCTTCAAAAAGTACTTTAATAAGCAAATAATTATTTATCCATCTTGAAGGCACAAGAAGTCAACCATATGGTGTGTATTCCACTGCAAAACGTTGCTAGAACCTGATTTAGGTTAGGTAACACACACACACTGTACAGGGCCGTTTCTAGCCACTAAGGGGCCCTAAACAGTATACCCATTTGAGGCCCCACCCCTCCATCCACCAACTCACGCCTTACTACATCACCTCAGCACACACATACAAAAAATGGCTGTTAATTAAAAATAATTATGAAACAATTTTAATGAAACATTTATGTCCAAAACAACAAATATGTACTTTCAGAAGACAAACAGAAAAAAATACTCTTCTTGAAATTCCTGAAAATTAGCTTATACATTATTTAGAATAAATGACCCAGAACTATGTATACAAAAAATAATGCAATTATCAACTACCAAACAATTACTAACTCTACGATACAATCGTGTAATAGCTAACAGTTATACAGAACAGTTTGTATCTTCAAAATTTTTGCCTCCTAGATTTTTTCTGGGCGAAATCATCAATAACATCATCATATGAAATCCCCCTGCCAACGTCCTGGTTGATGCTTATGATGCCAAGGCCACTGAGGCGATCCTGCCCCATTAACGATCTGAGGTAGTTCTTGATTAGCTTCATCTTAGAGAAGCTCCTCTCGGCTGACGCTACTGTCACAGGTAGAGTGCAGGCAATTCTTAGTGCAACCCAGAGATTGGGGTATAGTTCCTCCAGTTGCTTCTGATGAATGAAGGAGAGAAGCTCCAATACAGTCATGTTGTGTGAAGGTAAAGTCGGCAAGTTCTTAATTTCGAGGGGCAGTTCTCTTCCATCAATGTCAGAGTCAGCTCCAGAGCTCAGTATCTTAGAGAGCTTTTCACACTTGCAGGACAAGTCTTCCTTGTTCATTGTGGTGAAGTTTAGGAGAACCCCAAATATGTCCCTCACATCATCTAACGTTTTGAATCATCTCTCATTTATTGACCCGATGGCACAATCCACCACCACATTGAAAAGTTTGACTTCCAGCCTCTTTAAGGCTTCTGTAAATGGTTCGTCAGGAGCTTCGTAAGCAAAGTGTTTTTTTGTGGATCTGAGCCTCTTCTCCTTCAGCACAGCCTCCACATTCATTTCCTCACATATGTCCCTAGCTACGACTTGTGCCGCAACAAAACCTGTGTTTCTGTAGCTGGTGAGTGAGTCTTTTGTTTTTGTGAGGAGGTTGACTGCCACATCAAACTGCATTGTAGGAGACTGCAGAAGTTTGCTCACATGGTTAACTGCATGAAGAATGTCATACCATACTACTGTGCAAATCTGAAAGCGATAAGACCCTACCTCCTCTGCAAGTGCTTGTGCTTCAGTCCTGGCTATGGCATCTGTGGCATTGTTTCTGACTTCCAACAGGGCCTCTCTGATGTTGTGGCTCTAGTATCGCACAGCCTCAATGCTCTTAAGCCGGCTCTCCCACCTGGTTTCACTCCAAGACTTGAGTGTTATGTTCACGTGCTTCTTAGGATTGTCCAGCTCTGTGTAGCTGCTGCAAAAAGGTTGTACAATTTTTGTACGTTGCCAAAGAAGCTGATGGCATCTGTGGAAGCTTTAGCTGCATCAGCCACTACAAGATTCAGAGTGTAAACCCCACGTAGAACATAGAGTGCACGACAGTTCTTCTCTAATAACCTTGCCTGAACACCTTTGTTCTTGCCCTTCATGTTCGCTCCGTTGTCATATGACTGTCCTCTGCAGTCATCAAAGTGAATATTCAGTTCATCTAGTCTCTTCAGAATCAGAACTGATAAACCCAGGCCTGTACTTTCTGAAGCCTCAAGAAAGCCCAAGAAGTATTCTTTTATTTCTGGTACTTCACCCATTTTAACAGTTCTGATAATAATCGACATCTGTTCTTGGTGGCTTATGTCTGGAGTGCAGTCTAAAATGAGTGAGTAATATTTAACTTGTTTTATTTCTGCAACAATGGCATCCAAGATCTTCCCACTAATGGATCCAATGAGCTCATTTTGAATGATGTTTCCTAGGTAACTTGAATAACTATATTGACTGCTTTCGACTCTGCTGATGTGTTGTTTCATCACTGGATCAAATTTGGCAAGCAGCTCAACCTCCTTCAAGAAGTTGCCATTGTCTCGATTGTACAATGTAGAGGAAGAACCCCTGAAGCAAGGTTTCTCTCTGCCAGTGATTGGATTTACTTACAAGACGTGTGAGAACATCTCGCCAGCGTCTTCACTCTACCTCCATTAATGACATTTCAGTTTGGTCAATGGTCCTCCCAGTTTTTTAGCCGCAGTTCCAGATCCTTCCATGTTGCCATGTTATCTGCATGTTCTGAACTATTTTCATGGCCTTTCAGAAGCGAACCAACGTTTATCCAGTCTGAAAGTCCATCCGTAATTAGTTTGTACGACTTCCTTGAAAACAACTTGTAGCAGAAGCAATAAAGAGCATCATTCCTTCTAGAGTACATCAGCCAGCTTCGCTTTATTTTTTCCCCATTAATTAATGTTCTGTACATGTTCTACCGTCCTCTCTTTTAGGGAATGTGAAATCTGGACTGATTTGAAATGGTCCTCGAGACACCAGATCTGTCTTCAAGGCATCTGACAGGACAACTGCCCAGTCATACGGATCAAGCGGTGGAGCAGATCTTGGTTCTTGTTGCTCAGTAGAAATGCCTGTGTGTGGTGTTTGAAGTTGAACAGAAGATGGGCCACTCGTTGGTTCATCAGGCTCTACTTCTACTGGTGTTTGAGGTTGCTTAGAGGATGGTCCTGCTGTTGGCTCATGATGCTCATCAGGCTTTGCTGAGGATGGCTTTTCCAAATATTTCAGTAGTGCTCCTGAGAAGAACATAACATTACATATTCTGTTTAGAGTTTGCTAAAATACTCTTTCTTATCTTGTTTGATAATTGATCTGTGTGAACAGAATTTGAGGTGATGTGATCCATTAAATTTCACATTTTGAAATATTATAAATATTACAGAGGCTAGCTTACTCTACACGATTCCTGAGCACTTGGCTAGCTTGATGGTCTACCTAACCTAGTTGCCTGAACTGTAATCATAAGAATATACAAGTGGCACATCTCACCTGTGCTACTGGAAAGCTTCTCCTCCCCTATTTTCTTCTTTTTCCGTTTTTCAGCTCCTGATGGATAATGTCGTTTCATTTTCCAAGATGCACGAAGTCACATCTAGTTAACCACAACTAATTTGCTAAATAATAATAATCATGATAATAATGATGATGATGATGATGATAATAATAATAATAATAATAATAATAATGTTTTACAATACTAGAAAAATTAAGCATTTAGGAAAGTATAAGCATATAGTAAGAATAAAGTTAAATAATATAGAAATAAGATCTCACAATAGTTATTTACACACAACGACCAAAACGTTTCGTTTGTCTCCGTTTTATCACATTTGTCTCATACAAAGAATTTTAATTAATACGACAATAATAATAATAACAATAATATTAATAATAACTTCAGCTATATTCCTATTCTTGCCCACTGAGCTATGACCTGGGAGCCTGTCTAGGGGGGGATGGGACGATTCATCGCCGCCATTTCATCGCCGTCAACTCATCGATGCCAACTCAACGCCAGCCAAACTCATCGCCGATCCAACTCATCGCCAGTATGGTTCATAAAACAACGCAAATAATAGTAAAAAAAATAAAATGATTAAGAAAGGAAAAGATGATTAATCATTGTATTATTTATTATTTATTAAATTATTTATTTATTATTTATTATTGTTGGCAAATTATTTATTTATTAAATTATTTATTTATTATTTATTATTGTTGGCAAATTTTTCTCTGCCTCGCTGGCTGGAAATATGCTCCATCTTGAAGGGTTTCTGAAGTTTAACAGTAGAAGCTTAACAGAAATATAAGATACTAACATCTTTTTCAAGCTTAAGTAAAGTTGCCAGCTTTCTCTAGAAGAAAAACATGTTAATAAAGTAAAGTTGGTTGGTTTTCCTAGTTATTAATTAATAATATAGAAAATTTAGAATATAAAATCTTAATTATCAAAATATTCAAAATATAAAATATTTATAATTTCCATTGTGTATATTGTGTATACACCTATATTTTTCTGGTGATGAGTAGATCGGCGATGAGTTGGATCGGCGATGAGTTGGCTGGCGATGAGATGGCGGCGATGAAAAGGTACCGACCCGTCTAGGGGCCCCCTAGTAGCAGCAGGGCCCTAAGCGGCCGCTTGGTCTGCTTATGCCAGGAAACGGCCCTGCCCATTTATCTACCAACCACTTTCTTTATTGTGTGGAGGGATGAACAGCTGGGTTTTGCTGCGCGCCGGCTGCCGTCGAGTCTCGAACCCGGGGCCGATGGATTCGTAGTCAGCGACGCTAACCACTACACCACCAAGGCGCATATATATATATATATATATATATATATAGTGGACCTAGTTTTTGCCGTTTAAGGTGATAATGACTTAATTGTATGCTAGTGATTAATTGATGCAATGACTGATTGCTTATTAATGAAAGGCTGGGTTAATAATTTATGATGTCATACAGTATCACCGATTGGAAAGTAGCTATTTGAGTAGGCCCATCATACTATTGGAAGCGACCGGAATGGCAGCGAGGGTCACCAGCTTGGATTACACCCAAGCAAATTAATATTAAGGTTATGAAAAGTACCTTATTGTTTTGTATTTTATTATGAAAATAAAGACGCTATTTATTCACTGTGGTATAACAAAGAATTGACAGTAATTAATTGATAGTTTTACGTTATGCTTATGACATAGACTTAGCTAATAAGATAAAATGTTAATAGCTTAATTGACACGTAATAAGTAATATACTCATTGATGGTATGTAAATGGCATGCAACATGGAACATTGAATGGGCCTAGTAAATGATATAAAGAATGCACATGCGTTTGGTACATTGAATGGAAAACATGACACTCTGATTAAGTAGGCTAGATGATTGAATGGGCCTAGTAATGACACAGAATAAATGATGCGGCCCCATAATAACGGAAGTTAATGACGTGCATTATTGGATAGCCTAATGATAGTTGAGGGAATATACACTGTAAATGAATTAGGCCTGCAGTAAGAGAAATTAAGTTATCACATAAACATATAAATGAACACAATAACACACAATGATACGCGAAGTTACGGTTTTCGGATTGACACTTGAATTGGATAATAGGCCTATTGCGTCTTTTAATGAGTCAATTGGAACGTTTAATTACTCGCTTTGGGAGTATAGTCTACCGTTCGGCGGTAGGCTTCATGTGATTTACTAAGAGAAGATGTACTTATCTTTACTGGACGATGAAACCGCTGTTGAAGGAGTGTTGAAGAGGAACCTATTACCGTAGGCTCGAAGTGTCGTTGATCGTCCTCTGGAAGCTGGTCGCTCACGCGTTAGTCGTGTCACGGATTAGGCCTCTTGCGAAGGAGAAGATGCTTGCTGTAGGCTTGTAGAACGTAGGCCAGAAGTGATGTTACTTCTCGAGGTGCAGGATGGCCTATTAAATGATCTTGCAGGCGTAGGCCTGAGGTGCTGAATATATCTCGAGGAACGGTAGAGAAACTTGAAGGCTGACCTTGTAAACAGTAGGCCCGAAGTGATTCTGGTTGGGCTTCGAAGGATTGCTTCTGCAGGCGGTCTGTAGAAGGTCTTACTTGATGATAAATCGTAGGCCTTGAAGAAAGTAGCAGGCCGTTCCTCCGGCGGGAAACCGGAGGGCGGTTGACGTGATGAGATCTGCTCGACGAGGTAGAAAGCGGGTGTCTGTGTGAGTGAGAGTGAGTGTGAGTGGAAGCTCACTTTTATACGTAGTTCCTGTGACGTAGGACTTTGCGCCAAATCTTAAGACGCCTTGTCCGCGCGTCCTTTTGTTGAAGAGCTTGCGTTCGCGCCTTCGTCCTTTTGTTGAAGAGCTTGCGTTCGCGCCTTTTGGGCAGAAACAGACGTTTCCATTGTTTGATTCTTTGCCCACGTGTGTTTCCCAAGACTGTTTGATGATAGCGTGGAAGGAAAGGATTTGTCTGTCTATTTGTTGGTCTATTTCTTGTCGATCCGCTACATATGTATATAATGTTATAATGTTTCAGACCAACAAAGACCCTAGGATCCACTCATGGCTGGTCTACCTAACTGTGTTCGTAATTGTGTATTGTGCATGTCCTCCGTGGACCTCAAACTCTACCCAATCTATCAACATATGCGTTCTAATCGATTTTTAAACATGTTTATAGATTGTGCTAATAATTACTTCTACCGGCAAACTATTCCAGTTATTTACTGTTCTATGCGTAAAAAAGTTTTGGTAACTGCTGTCTCGAATCTTTACTTGTCAACTTACACCCTTTATTTCTAGTCCTATTATATGAGATATTTCAAAAAAGCTATCTCTGTCTACGTTATCGAACCCATTCATAATTTTAAAAACCTGGATTAGATCACCCCTTAGCCTCCTAGTCTCGAGTGTAGTCAATTTTAACTCCTTAAGCCTATCCTCGTATGACTTTGACCAAGCGATGGAATCATCTTAGTTGCTCGTCTTTGAACTCTTTCAATTTTGTCTATAGCTTTGCGCATATGCGGATTCCAAAATTGGATCGCGTACTCCAAATGGGGTCTAACTAATGATTTATAAAGAGGAACTATAATATCGCGCGATTTGTACTCAAAATTCCGAGCTATAAAACCTAACACTTTGTTCGCTTTATTGACCGCTGCTGTACTTTGTTTCGCTACTTTTAAATCACCAGTGACTATAACTCCTAAATCTTTTTCCTGCTCTACGCTTGTTAACTCCTTCCCTGACATACTACAGTATACGCAAAATTACCGTAAATTACCGTTACGCGAACCTATATGTAAAATTTTGCACTTATATATATACAGATATACAGATCTCAAGCAAAGAACTATAGACCAGTGTCATTGACGTCCCACCTCACCAAAGTATTTGAAGGAATAGTTAGACAGAAAATTTATGATTTCCTGGAGACACGGGAAAGATTCAACGAAAATCAGCATGGATTCCGATCAGGTAGATCATGCCTATCACAAACTAATAGAGCACTACACAATATCCTAGATGCATTGGAAGGCAATGACAACTACGATGTTAATACACAGATTTTGCTAAAGCTTTCGATAAATGGACCATGGTATAATAGGACATAAAATTAAAGACATGGGAATAACAGGCAAAGTGGGAAAATGGATCTACAACTTCCTTAGTGATCGTCTGCAGGTCGTCAAAATTCAAGGTATATCATCATCAGAATCGGAAGTAGGCAGCTCAGTACCACAAGGGACAGTACTGGCCCCACTCCTGTTCATTATCATGCCTAACAGACATAGACAGCGGAGTAAACAGCAATAGTATAGTAACATCCTTTGCAGACGATACAAAGATCAGCAGAAAATCAGCGATGTACATGACGTGGAGGCCTTGCAGAGGGACACGAACAAAAATATACAAATGGTCAGAAGACACACAACATGTCATCAACGCCGAGAAATTTCAGCTCTTGAGATATGGTAGAAAAAGAGAACTTAAACAGACTGCATATTATGCTCCAGATAGACAGAAAATTCAGAGAAGCATGAAAGCGATTGATCTCGGGATAATAATGACAGATGATGTGAAATTCGAAACACAAAATCAGATAGCGATAAATAAAGCAAAAGAGTCGCCGGACAGGTTCTAAGAACGTTCAAGAGAAGGGACAGGACAGTAATGATTCCCCTGCTAAAAACACTGATTATACCAAAACTTGAATACTGCTCAGTTTTGACGTCCCCATATAAAAGGAAGAAACTAATAAACTAGAAGAAACGCAAAGGCATTTCACAGCCAAGATTGATGGCTGCAAAGAACTCAACTACTGGGAAAGACTACGTAAACTAAATCTGTACTCACTGGAAAGAAGAAGAGAGAGGTACATCATAATCTACATATGGAAAATGATCGAAAAACTGGTACCAAACCTAAAACTAAACCCAATTACCATTCAAACAACACTGGAAAATAGGAAAGGCAGAATGTGTAGTGTTCCCAAATTAAAAGCACGACAAGGGACCTCCTCAACCCTGAAGGAAAATAGCTTGGTTGTCAGGGGCCAAGACTTTTCAACCAGCTTCCTAAGGACCTCAGAAACGTAACGGGGGTCAAAGTTGAAGTCTTCAAGAAAAGACTGGATGCCTGGCTGAGGACAGTACCAGATGAGCCGGGCGTGCCTGGCTATGTACGGTGGAGAGCGCAAGAAAGTAACTCGCTCCTCCACCAGGCCAGACCTAGAGGCGGGGCCACCAGCTTGACCTCCGTGTGAAGAGAGAACAACACACGAAACAACATAAGGTTCATAAGGTATATGAGAGAGAGAGAGAGAGAGAGAGAGGAGAGAGAGTTGGGGTGTTGGGGTTCCGCGAAGTAAAAACAAGTCTGTAAGGGTTCCAACAGTTAGTAAAGTTTAGGAACCACTGGCTTAAAGCAACCTTTTTAGTTTCTAATAGAGAAAGCTGCGCAGTCACTAAGCTTAAATCCTCATGCTCTATGGCTAAAGTGACCATATTTTTAGGAGCGAAAAGCGGGACATTTTTCTATTTTTGGAGTTATAAACAGGGGTGTAGTCGAGGAGTAACACGGTATAACGGCGTTATACTTCCTAAAATTTCAGTGAAGTAGCGTTATACTACCTACTGTAGTAGTTTCAAAGAAGGAAACAGACATTTGTTTTGTATGGAGCCTACTGCAGACTATATGTAACTATAGTATCTACTATATCACTATGAAACTGCATTATACCGTATACATACGACTGATACGAGTATCTATATGTGTATGTGTTTTATTCAAATTAAAAGTAACTAGAGCATGTACTGTATTTGTAGTTTTATTTACTAAAAATATATTTTTTTATTTTCGAATTAAGTTTTACTATTTTTATACAGTAATTGTTCTATGAAACGCTCTATTCAAGTTTTGCCTGTAGCGTTACCCTTCCTAAAATTTTAGGACTACACCACTGGTTATAAACTAAAATGACTATATTTTCAGGAGCCAAAAGCGGGACACCTCTCTACCTCATATATTTGAAACAACACTGGCCAACAAAATGAAACTTTTTTTTCTCATCACAAACATGATCACACTTTTCTTAATGCATTTTTCGCGCTGATTCCGAATCTGGTTTTATTTTTTTTCTAGCACGTATAGTTATATAGATACACTGGTTTTGATATTTTTAAGTTTTTGATATTGCTATAAGAAAATTTATGGATGTTTAGATCACACTTAGGAATGCTAAACAACAAATACATCATATACCTTATTCAATGTACTTATAAATAAAGAATATATACATTATTTTATTAAAAGCGCTGTGAGTGTGATTTCCTTTTGTAAATTTTGCCTGGATTGTCACGATACAGCATCCAACAATGGTCCGCCATCATGCTTTCATTCCAATATCCTTGGTAGCGCTTCTCCATCATCTGAATATCTTGATGGAAGCGCTCTCCTTGCTCGTCACTCAATGCACCAAGGTTTTCAGGAAAGAAATCTAAGTGGGAATGCAGGAAGTGAATTTTTAACGACATTCGACACTCCATTTCTTTGAAGGCATCAAGGAGGTTCTTTACTCCATCCTTATACGCAGGTGACTTGTTGCTTCCAAGAAAGTTTTCACATATCCATTTGAACGCCAGCCAAGCCTTCAATTCCAGCGGACTTAGGACTTTTTCAAATTCAGTGTCATTCAAAACCTCCCTTATTTGTGGCCCAACAAAAATTCCTTCCTTCAATTTTGCTGCAGTAACCTTCGGAAATTTCCTTGAAAGGTATTGGAACCCTTCAGAATTGACTTTACCCATTGCTTTAACAAAATTCTTCATTAAACCAAGTTTAATGTGAAGAGGTGGCAGATAGATCTTTTGGGGATCCACTAAAGGGACAGACTTGACATTGCTTATCCCTTGGACATATGTATACCTAAGTGGCCAGTCACTTTTGGTGTAATGTTCTATAGTGGCGCGACTGTCGCACAGGCAAAGGAAACAACAAAATTTTGTGAATCCTGACTGCATACCCATAAGCATTCCTATAACTTTTAGATCTCCACAAACATTCCATTGATGACTGTCGTATTTGATTGCCTTAAGCAATGTTCCCTCTAAGGTGTGCGCGTGTGCGCACGCACACGCGTTGTGAAACCCGCGCACACAGCAAAATAAAATGCGCACTGGCTGAAGCGTATGATGAGTCACGACAGTAAATGAAGTAATTTCAAAATTATACCGTCACACAAGGTCTGACCATTTGCATCAACATACTCTACAGGGTGTCCCGTAAGTCTGGACCCATAGGGAAAAATAATAAAATTACAAAATAGTCCAAAAATTTATTACATAATCTGTTCAAAGTGTCCGCCGTTGTGTCGCACACATAGTTGAAGACGCAATCTCCACTGCGACAGCACTTTCTGATCACACTCGCAGAAATTTCTTGACACGCCTCCACAATGCGTGCTTTAAGGTGGAAAATGTTCTGAAGTTTGACCTCGTACACTTTGGCTTTCAAGTGGCCCCACAAATAAAACTCCAGCGGAGTAAGATCATAATAAAAAAATAATAAAAATAATAATAAAAATAATAAAAAAATATATTATAAATAAATTTTTGGACTATTTTGTAATTTTATTATTTTTCCCTATGGGTCCAGACTTACGGGACACCCTGTATAGTCGCTCTTTTAAGTATTAACCCTTTCCGCCCAATTTCGCCGACTTCCGCGCAATTACGCAGTACGGATATTTTTTACTCTATGTATTTGCATTTTTTCTTTTATACATTAACGCATTGAATATAAACCTTCTCTTTCTTATTTTTGCA
Organism: Bathynomus jamesi; assembly: GCA_023014485.1. NCBI lineage: Eukaryota > Metazoa > Arthropoda > Malacostraca > Isopoda > Cirolanidae > Bathynomus > Bathynomus jamesi. The sequence continues at coordinate 15,801 of JAJOZX010009476.1, read as the reverse complement.
TAAAAATGAATAGTAATTATCTCATAATTCATAAAAAATAAAATTATTTTTTATTTTATTCCTATTTTGTGAATTGATAAAATCATGTATTAATCTTGATAGTCTATTTTAAATTGCTAAATGCTAAAAATTGTTTTGAGAAATGATAACTAAAACAGTCATTTTCAATTAATGTTATTTTTATTTTATTTCTTTATTTTGTTGAATTTTATTTTATTATTTTTTATTTTATTCATATTTTTAGAATGGATAAAATGTTTTCTTTTTTAAGAATATATAATATTGTAAACAGTTTTTTAATATCCATTTAATAGTACCGTAATGATCAAGCTATCACCTTATGGAAATAATATTTATTAAGTATTTAATATTTATATATATTTCATTTTGAAGATAATAGCGCTCGGAAAAGTTTGCACAACTTTTCACCATGAATTTAAATGTTTGCACAACTTTTCACCATGAATCTAAATGTTTGCACAACGAAAATTTCTTGCGCACACCGACTAAACAAAATTAGAGGGAACATTGGCCTTAAGTAGTATATCCATATTAGTGATGGGACGATTGTCATATTTCATACAATCGCTGTTGCGATTGCGATTGTCAGAATTTGAAAATCGCGCGATTGCGATTGCGATGTTTTAGCTTTAGCCTCACATAACGCTCATTTATGCTTTAAATATACCTAAACGCGTTACCTACCATAGGGTTAGCTTGATTTTTTAACATTCCAATTTTACATAGAGCAAATAAAGAAGTGTACTTATTGTTATTATTAAACCAATTTTTTATTCTGTTTTCAACTAATTCGCAACCCGTTTTCATTTCTTTTTGACTTATTTATTATTTATTTATTATTCCGTATTGTTGTTAGCTAAACTTTCCTTTAAGTACGCATGAAAGAGCAGCTTTCATAGCAACTTTTGTAGAGATTTAAATCTTTTGTTCACAATCGCAACAATCGCACTCATTAAATGCGATTGCAATTGCGATTGCGATTGTAAAAAATGTGCGATTGTATCGCGATTGCGATTGCGATGCATCGTCCCATCACTAATCCATATTGTCATATGTCTCTTTTAGATGGACGGAATGGGCAATGGGGATGGATGGCATTATATTACCATTATGCAAAAGAACTGCTTTCAGGCTTCTCTGCGACGAATCAATAAAGAGGCGCCACTCAGATGCCACATACGTCTGAGATATGGCTGTAAATAGTCCATTGATGTCATGGCAATAACAGAGAGGACTGTCTACTGAAAAGAATGCTGTTAATTCAAAATTCCGCTTTCGGTAGTAACTAATACGAACATTGTTCTCAAGTAAATTGTTCTCCTTTAGTCTTGAGGCGAGAAGCTCTGATTTCTCTTTAGACAGCGATAAGTCTCTAACAAGATCATTCAACTGTCCTTGGGTTAACTTTTTAGGCTCTAAATGTCTACCTTCAAAAGTGTACTCTGGTTCTGTAGATGGTCCGGAAACGCCAGTTGCACCTTCATCACTTTCCATGTCATCTATGATAGAATCTAGCCTAACACTTGGGGGAATTGGAATGGGCAATGTTTCATCATGTTTTACTGGTCTACGTGCTGAATCCAAGTTTGGATATACAATCTGGTGTTTGTTCTTGGCAGAAAACCCCATTAAGTTCACACTACAAAAATAACAGTCTTCATGATGATCTCTCGGCTCCCTCCATATCATGGGTATGGCAAATGGCATTGAAGCTTTCTTTTTATTAAGCCAATCACGTAATCCATTTGAACAGCCAGAACAGATTTGATGCGGCGCCCATGGTTTATCTTGGTCACCTAGATGGCAACCAAAGTATAGCTTGTATATTTTCTTAATGTCGGTTGTAATACTTCGTCGCTGTGTTTTAGTTGTGAACTGGCCGCATACGAAACAACTTGTCGGGGTCATTCTTACATTGTCGAGGCATGTTGACTGACCTGAGCAAACTATAAATTCAAAAAAATGTACACCAACTTGACACAACAAGTTCTTGGACTGGACTGATCTTTTGACACACAAAGCACGGCGTTGTTGCCTGAATCACAATGCTGCTAGACGTAAAAGCTCACACCTGAAATACATAAGATGTATAATTAAGATAATTGAAATAAATAAGATGAATAAACTAAAAAAACACAATAAAATAAACACAATCAAATGTTGAAATATTAGTATTTTGCCTATTTAAAATGGTTAAATCTGTGTAGTTATATATATGCCTTCATCTTGAAAACTATACGTGCTAGAAAAAATCTGAATGCAGTTTTGGAATCAGCGTGAAAAATGCTATCCAGCCACCACAAATTTTACTCTGATGAAAAATCTTTGTTGACCAGTGTAATTATTACTTCACTGCTTGTATTTTTCTCTCGAGTATATAATTATGAAAAAAATTAACTCGACTGAGAATGGCTTATATCTTTGACATACCAATACACAATATTATCGTACTTGCTTTTCAATTCCCTACTTTTCAGCACCGATATCAACCGATTTGTGTCTTTTTGAGCCAAGATGCTTAGTAATATCATTAATCCCACCATGTCCAATGCTGAAGTCACTTCTACATTTCTCACACCGTACATCACTTTCTGTTGTTGTTTTTGTAATAAATGGATATTTAGACTGCAGATGTGCATTAAATGTACACTTCCTTTTAGTTTTAGACATTTTGTGTGGTCAAACTAGGCCTACGACCTTACGTACGATACAATTAATAACTTTCCTTATCCTTCAAACGAAAAAGTTTAACCTAGCTGCAAAAGAAAAAAAAAGGATGCAGGGATAAAAATTAATTAAGCTTATTAATTAAGCAAACATTAAAACATAAAAGCGTTACACTACAACACAACTTTACACAGAGGCCGCTAATGAAACACTGAAACGCTAGTCGGGAATCACGGCACTGCCGCACGGCATGTATCGTACCAGTTCAGTTTGCAAGTTAGTATTTAGATTTGAAATTCGGAATGTGGCATAATTCTATTAATTCATGAAGGACATCTAATGTATAAATGTAATTTTAATAAAGTGGGACATTTATGAAAATTTGCTCCAAATACGGAACATTTTCGGGACATTTTTAAAAGAGGGACACATGTCATAAATTCGGGACTGTTCCGCCCAAAATCGGGACTCTGGTCACCTTATCTATGACAGAATCTATAGTGGCAATGACCTTTGTAATTAGACCTTTGTAGGCACTCCTCTTTTTTCTAAACTTGTCCAATTCAGCTGCACTCATCTTCATTCTTCAATGCAAACAAACATCTGGGCTCAATGCCAAATAAGCTGAATTGGCCAAAATACTTAACCAAACCAAATTCAAAATTTGCCTTTTTTTTAAATAAACTGAATTGCTTGATTGGGGTACTAACCAACCACCAGTATGGAATACCAAATTTTCCACCCAAGTAACTGGCGCAGTGAAGTCTGCAACCTTCGCCTATGAACAATAAAACCAAATGTAGGCCCAAAACAGCGAGAGACTAGCGGCCAAGTTTCGCAATTGGGCGACCAAACTTTCTACCTTGGGACCTTAACTCAATTATGCTCAACCCGTCCAGGCCTAACTTAGGCTACAATTTGCACAATCAGAACTTTGCCGAAAAATAGTCACTGACTCAGTCTTGGGCTAGAATCCGGTTCGAAGAACCATGTTATTTTCATTTATTTTTATTGGGTTCAGAATCCCAGCTGAGCCTTGAACAGCCAAGCTCTGAGGGGCTACTTTAACTTATAGCCTAAGTTAAGCTACACTAAAACAAACTTACGGACTTGGAGGTTCTATTAGGTCCTACTTCAGGGTTGCTGACTCGATGTGTGCCTACTTTAGGCCTCAGTTGCATAAAATTAAGAAAAAACGAAAGGGGCACTATTTATGGTCTTCTTCCTAAACCTTGCAACAACACCACAACCTGCACCATTGCACGATGCAACAATCTTGTATCTAAACAACCAAACTGAATTGCAAGAGAGCTCTCTATACGACCACGCCCTGTAAGTGCCGCATTCAACAAACGAGTAGAAAGGACGCGCCAGTGGCCCCAAAAGATTATGCCACAAGAGTGCCCAAGCAATGATGCCACAAGAGCCCAACAATGCTAGCTCTAAATTAAGTGAATTTTTCGCTAACCTTACAATTATGAAATGGATATATATATACACCTTAACTTAATATATATATACAAGCAATGCTGCATCAATCAGCTTAGTCATCATATCGCCTTGGGATAACAATGGCTCTTCCTCTTCTAGATTTTCTAACACAACTATTTATAGTTGTGTTATGGATATAAGCAAAGCATATGATAGAGTAAATCACAATATTCTATCTGAAAAATTAGATGACAGGAAATTTTTGGTACATTCACCAAACTTTTATTGTTAGATGGGAAAATGTTTTGGTTCCTCACGCGGAATTAGACAAGGCTCCTTTCTCTCCGCTTGTATAGTGTGTATAGATAATATGAGGATAAATAACTTGGTGTATACCGATGATATAGTATTAATAAGCCCTTTGGTTAAAGGTCTGGGTCATCTTATAAAAATCTGAACCAAAAAAATCACGGAACCATGGCATTAATTTTAATGTTACTAAAACTGAGGTTATGCAATTGCATCCTAAAACTCAAACCAAACAGTTAATATTATTTTCAAAATGAGAGACTAACCAATAGAGCAAGTACAATAATTTAAGTATCTGGGTCAAACTATCACCAGCCCTTCGAGTGACGACTCAGACAAGGAAACAATATCGGAGTTACTGTGCTAAGGCAATCAGGATTATAAGGAACTTCAGATTCTGTACAAACGAAGCTAAAGCCACTCTTTTTCGTACTACCTGCATTAATATTTATGAACAGCAACTCTAAATTTGCTTTATAACAGATCTTGTAGACTTTAAATTGCTGCATAAGTTACCTCTAAGATACTCAACTTCTCAAATATTCGCAAACCGCGACATTTCGAGCCTCAATGAGATAACAAGACGCGTTCACTACAGTCTAACGCAAAGCAATGAAAACTCAGACAATTCAGTTGTCCAAGCTATTCATCAGTCCTGCATTGTCTCTTGGACGGTCTGTATAGGTCCCTCAATCATATGACTTCTTGGTACGAAAGGGTTTGTCTATAACCTACATTGGCTTTTTCATTACATGTAGGCCTACTTTTTATTTTTATTTTTTAGTATTAACTTTGAGAAGGTATTATTATTATTAATTTTATTTCAAAATTTGTTGTTTAATTAGTTGTCTCGTTAGTACCTTGCATAATATATACACGAGGGTATATATTATATATATATCAAGAAGATACTCTTCTTGGCCAGAATTAATTCTTAACAGTTCATCGTAAATCCCCAGTTTATTAAAGCTAAAATAACTTAAGACTATAAATTTACAACATAATTCTACTCCCACATTGACCCTTTCTAAACGATCAGTGTGTGTGTGTTCACAGGTTCGTTTCTGGAGAAGCGACAGGTTATTTGTCTGACAAGTCGTTAGTCGTCTCTAACCTCACTTCTGTTTGAGATACATTACCACCTGCTGAGTGCTGAGTACAGCCCGACTTGACTTGTAACTTTTGTTATTCTTTTTTTTATTGTTTAGAATTTGTGATGTTTTTGATATTTGTATTATTTTGATGATTCTTTTTGGTTTGCTTTAATTAATTGTGTAATGTAAATGTGTCTTGCTCAATTTTCAATATAACTTGCATTCATAATTCTTATTATAAGGTTCTTTCTGAATGCTGGTACTCTTCGCTACCACATCGACAAAGGAAACGGATTCTTTTGTAAATAATTCGCTGATAAGAGAAATATTGTACACTTGGTGGCTGTCGTCTGCATCTCAGCATCCACCAGATTCCATTTTAGGGTTTTCTAGCTTCTAGTTCTGATTTATTTACTAACTTGAGCAATAAGCTTTCCTGCACCTATTTATATATTGTCATTTATCATTTCTTCTACAGTATGTTTAGTCAATTGTATTTAGTCACTTTAGCCATTCATTTAAGTTAATTTCCGTGTAATTTAATTATACATCCTTTTGTTATACCCATTTACTTAGTAACATAGCTTTAATTATAAATATAATTTGAATTTTTTGTTCTTAATTTTCTTTATCCTCACCACTAAGTGTAACTTTTAAATTCCAATTCCTAGATTTAAGATCCTGGTCTCTGTGACTACACACACACACACACACACACACACAGACCTCAAAAGGCCTTGCGGCCCATACCGAGGAGGTACCAATGGCAACGGGTGCCAGGGAAACTTTTCTACACACTCAAATAGTGTGCAAGATTTGGTCTAACTTTTTCTTGAAATGATCCACAGAGGAATTGTTCACAACTTCTGAAGGTAAACTGTTCAACGTGTCACAAATCTTATAGGTAAAGTAATTCCCACACACACTAGTCCTAAACCGTTTCAAATCCAACTTCTAACCATTGTTGCGAGGTTGGGTTATCATTTAAACTAAACATGCTTCTAAAATCGACATCGTTGAACCCGCGTAAGAGCTTGAAAACCTCGATCAGTTGACCGCGCACCCTCCGAGTTTCAAGCGAAAACAAGTTCAGGGCGCGTAAGCGTCGATTGTAGCCCATATGCTTAACGGGAGGGATTAACTTTGTGGCCTTCGTCTGCACTCGTTCCAGCTTCTCAATATCTTTCCTGAGGGTGGGCGACTAGAACTACACTGCATGCTCCAAGTGCGGCCGAACCAGGGAATTGTAGAGAGAGCACAATCTCCTTGTTCCGAAACTGAAATTGCCTCCTGATATAACCCAACAGCTTCTGGGCTTTCTTTTCCACCTCTACGCACTGTTTGGTAAACTTAAGGTCGCTACTAATTAGCACACCCAAGTCCTTTTCCAAATCAGTCGCCGCGATATTACTCCCCAACATCGAGTAGTCCGACTTGGGATTGGCGTAGCCAATGTGCCTCACTTTGCATTTACCCAAGTTAAACGGCATTTGCCATTTTTAGGACCACTCCTATTCTACCTAGGTCCGCACGCAGTTGCTCGATCGCTTCGGGCGTCCTATCATTGGCCCCAAGTTTGGTGTCATCAGCGAATTTGGCGATCCGACTGACGATGCCACCGTCGATATCATTTATGTAAATGATAAACAACAGCGGCCCAAAACGGAACCCTGAGGAACCCCACTAGTGACCGAGGCCCAACCCGAACTAACCCTTTTAATTAAACCCTCTGCCGCCTATTCTTCAGCCAGTTTTCAATCCACCTACCTATTTCCCCACCGATACCCAGCGCGCGCACTTTCGCCATTAGCCGGCGGTGAGGTACCTTATCAAAGGCTTTCTCAAAGTCGAGATAAAGTATATCAATCGCCCTACTCTTATCATACTCACTCAACATGACGTGGAAAAACTCGAGCAAGTTGGTGAGACACGACCTATGCCGTCTAAACCCATGTTGGGAGTCCCCAATCAGCTTGTAGGAATCCAAATGGTCAACAATCCTATCAGCTATTATCCCTTCTAATAATTTACCTACAACTGAAGTGCGCAAAAAATTTTCGTTGTGCAAACATTTAGATTCATGGTGAAAAATTGTGCAAACTTTTCCGAGCGCTATTATCTTCAAAATGAAATATATATAAATATTAAATACTTAATAAAAATTATTTCCATAAGGTGATAGCTTGATCATTACGGTACTATTAAATGGATATTATAAAACTGTTTACAGTATTATATATTCTTAAAAAAGAAAACATTTTATCCATTCTAAAAATAAGAATAAAATAAAAAATAGTAAAATAAAATTCAACAAAATAAAGAAATAAAATAAAAATAACATTAATTGAAAATGACTATTTTAGTTATCATTTCTCAAAGCAATTTTTAGCATTTAGCAATTTAAAATAGACTTTCAAGATTAATACATGATTTTATCAATTCACAAAATAGGAATAAAATAAAAAATAATTTTATTTTTTATGAATTATGAGATAATTACTATTCGTTTTTATGCAAAAATAAGAAAGAGAAGGTTTATATTCAATGCGTTAATGTACAAAAGAAAAAATGCAAATACATAGAGTAAAAAATATTTGTACTGCGTAATTGCGCGGCCGTCGACGAAATTGGGCGGCAGGGGTTAATACTTAAAAAAGTGACTATAGAGTATGTTGATGCAAATGGTCAGACCTTGTGTGACGGTATATTTTTGAAATTACTTCATTTACTGTCGTGACTCATGATACGCTTGAGCCTGTGCGTATTTTATTTTGCTGTGTGCGCGGGTTTCACAACGCGTGTGCATGCGCACACGCGCACACCTTAGAGGGAATATTGCTTGCCACTTGTAGTTCTTCGTTACGTTTCGCTAGCGGCTAGCCTAACCTACGCTTTCACTTCCCTACACAGGCGGACATACGCCTCAGTGTTCTCATGGGAACGATTGGCCTTCGCCCTCCTATACGCTACTTTCCTATTTCGGATAGCCGAAGCGATGTCACGACTGAACCACTTAGGCTGCGTTGAAGCTGGGGTGACCGGTTTTGAGGGTATGGCAGCAGGCTGCAGTACCATAAACTGGTCCCGGAATGCATTCCACACTCCCTCAACATCACCACTGACCTCTAACCCCATCTCACCGACGCTATCCCGGAGGCTAACAAAGTCCGCCCGCCGTAGATCGAGCTTACTGCCTCTCGAGTTACTACGCTTCACCCGAGGGACACAGACACGGAACCTAATCAGACCGTGATCACTCCCGCCCAACGATTCGTCAACGGTGAGGGCAGTGACGAGGTTGTCTTCGGTCGTGAATACTAAGTCTAGAACGCTTTCGCCTCGTGTAGGCTCATTGACCTACTGAGTGAGGAAGTTCTCATCAGCAAAGTCAACTAGCCTCCTCCCTTCAGCATCAACAGTCGTGTCTTCCCACTTTATGTCGCGACAGTTGAAGTCTCCTAAAACTACACACACCCTATCCCCTAGCAGGCTACGGAGTTCGGTGTACAGGGCTGTATCCTCCTCGAGGAGGAGATGCGGAGGTCTGTACACCAAGATTAATCTATAGTTCGTCCCTCCCACGTTCCGATCGGAACTGGCAGTCAACCGGACTCAACGTGTCTCTCACGTATATTAGTACCCCTCCCCCCTCCCCACGGGTGCGGTCTTTGCGAAACATTCTATACCCGGGAATTTCGAACTCCCCAACGTAGTCCCTACGATCAGTATGATCCAGGACTCGGTGATAGCAACGATATCCTGGTATTCTGATGCTAAGAGCGCCCGTAGCTCGCAAAACATTCCTAATCGACCTAGCATTAAAAAGCATTGCACGGAGGGAGCCTTCCCTATTCTGACCGCCCGCTAGCACGACCCCTTTCCCGAACAGCCAGGGCTGTCGGGAGTTGAAAAGCCCCTCACCAACGAGGAGGCAACTTCCGCAGGAGCCTAAGCCCCCTCCAACGGGGAAGGAGGGTCACTCATCTGTACCTGGACGCACTCTTCAGTTGAAGGTACGTCCGCCACCGGCTCAACATCATCTCTCCCCGGGCTCGACCTCACCATTCTGTATAGGTGCCGGTCGAGCAGCGCGCCTAGCACACCTTTACCCTTGTCATTGAGGTGGACACCATCCTTCTCGTAAAGGAGCGCGTGGTCACTGGCATTCATCCGCGGTAAAATACCCATCAACATTCCCCTGTCTGTCTTCAGTTTTAGATCATCCGCAAGAGACATCATCTCGGTGATGATCCCTTCTGTAATACCTACCCTACCGCCTTTGAGGAACAGGTCGTTGCCACCAGCGTGGACAACGATCGCAGTCCTCCGACTAGCCACGCGCAGCTTCTCTAGCTCCTTCCTTAAGTGCGCCGTTCCCCGCCCAGGTAAGCACCTTACCTTCCTCCTGTCCCGGTTTGCAGAAGCAAAGTACTTCTGCTGGCCCCTGCTCTGCGAGTCCCCAATCAAAACGGTGTCTTCCTCCTTCGAGCACAGGAGACTAAAGCGGTTGGAGGTCCTGACAGGGGCAACCGGGGTCTCAAGCTTCGGCTTCGCAGCCTTCTTGCCCGATACCCGTCGCCACCTATAGACACACTTACACCACCCGACCCACCCCGACCGGCAGCTACAACCTTCGGTTTCTTTGGGCCATCAGTAGGCCCCTTCCCACCCTTTTTCTTTATCGGCCCCTTCTTTGTGCCCTCCCAGCCCTCCACCTTGCGCCGCGATTCCGTGCGTTCCACGTGGGTCGCTGGCGATTCCTTACACTGATTTTGTACCGTGGCCCCCGGTTGCACCTCTACCCTTTCTCCGTGGTCCCGAGCTCTATCCGTCCCTCGCTGGACCGCCTTTCCAGGGCAGCTATCCTATCATGAGCTCCGGGTGGAGGGCGCAGCCGCGTCAGTGACCGCCGCACCTCCACAGCTGATCTGACGACTCGAGTCGCCGGACCCTCTCCTCTAGCTTCTCGTAAAACCGCATGAGTTCGCAAAAGCGACACATGCTGGAGTGGTTGGTCTTCTCGAAGCAAGCTTCTTTGAAGTTCGTCACCCACTGGTTTACTCCACACCTCGCACATTCAGCCTTCAGTTTCTGCGGTCCAGTCATTGTAACTTATTTTTTTTCTCGAACTCTGAATACACTGAATAAGATAAAGCGTTCTAGCAATGAAAACTATAAAAACGTTCTGACCAGTATAAAAAAGGAGGGGGGGGAGTGAATTCTTCCCGCGCGTAGACGCATCCGCCTATTTGCAAGTGACGTTCATCCCATCCAGAAGACTACACCTCTCGCTGCTGCCGCACCGACCAAGGGTCTCCCCAGGGTCGGACAGTCCCAAACGTGTGTCGCAGCTACCAACTGAAAACACTCGCGACGCAGGCTTCACGGATTTCCCCCAGGAGCGACAGCGAGATGCAGCCCCTTACTAAGTCTTACTAGTCACTCACAAGCGGCCAGACTCTTAGAATCCAGTGTTCAAGGGATATCCCACCAGACCCAGAGGCTACGCCCGAGAGTTTACGCTGGCCTGGCAGCCAGCTGGCAGTAAAGCTCTCTCACCTAAGAGCAGTACAGCAAGCACCATCAATTGGTCACCAAAGAACGGTCGCAGGGGGCTGGTTAGGCCATTACGCGTTAGGAATGGGCTTAACGGGGCCACTAGCCACACTCCATTCATCGCGCCACTACGCCTGTGGACCCCTCCATCCCAGTCTCTCTCGACCTGCGAGCGTTAAATGGTGTTGTTATAGAGGTTCCAAAGCCTCTCTTCCACGCATGAGGTAGCAGTAGGGTCCTAATAGTAGAAGAGAAAAGACTTAATACTAAAAGAAAAGTTTTTTTTTTTCCAGTCAGAGAACATCCTTAACTTAAGCTAAAAGGACAGAGTAGGGATAGGATGGGGTCCTAATAACCCCGAAAGAGAGAGAAAACCTAAAGGAACTGGCAGCCAATTTCTCTAGAATCCCATGACTCGGGACCGGAGAGCTGTCACACCCCAAGTATAAAGTTTACAACACCCAGAAGGAATGTGTACAACCTTTATACCCCCTACGGAGAAAAGAGAGAGAGAGAGAGAATTGTGGGCAGTATAGTAACACCTCCTGTCGATCAGCAGTGTTAAGCGACAGTGGGTCTGAAGAGTAGTTGGATGGGGTACTGTCTTCTGTATCCAGCTGTAGTGACCCGTGGTTTGGATCCCACTTAAAGGTATATGTCCTCTTCGTTGTATGTCTTTAGATGTTGTGAAGGCGTTTAAACAACTTCATCATTTTACATATATATTTGAATTGAATAACCTTCATTAATAATAAAATAAATACATTCGTTTAACAATTTATAATCACATGAATAATTGTGAAGCTCGACTATTTTATTTAATTTGACCCTTAAGTGTTAGGCTTTACTGGGCTCTTATTAAAAATAAACAGCTACTTGTTATTACTTAATAAATAAGTAAATAAGTATTATTAATAGTTAAAGCATGTATTAATCTTAAGTTATCACTACTGACATGATAATGCAAGGTCACCATTGAAGGCACTATACCAATACCATACAAAGAAACCAATATTATACCTGAAAGATAAGAACTGAACAATCCCAAGAAATGTGTTTTTAATACTAGATTACACACGAGAAATTAATAATTAGTAAACAATAGTAATGGACATTAATCCTAGATTTGTTAGTATGCCATTATTAATCGGGATTTCAATTTGGTTTTAAACAAATTTACATTCACAATAATTTTATATCGGCATTTAAGTCATTCCATAATTTCAATCCAATGAAAATGGGTAGTTTTGAGATGAAGACAATCTAAATTGAGGTATAACAAGCTTTGATCTATTTCTGGTCTTATACGAGTGGATTTCTCGATGAGTTACAAACTAACATAACTTTGGTACTTTGAATGAAACAAATAAAAGCAGTATTTGTCCTTTGCTAAACACAACGGTAGACCATACTACTTTGAATGGAATGCATTAAAACAGTTTTTATCCTTTGTTAAACATAATGGTAAGTCACACTTTCTGCATTTTAGATGAGCGTAGCCTTTCATACAGTTTCTGCATCTCTTTTTGGTTCTAAATGCTCAGGCCAATGTCCAAAAAACTGCCAGATATTGAAATACAGTTAATTGTTTTTTTCAAATGCCATAAGGCAGCATTGAAGCTAATCTAAGGAAATTATACTGTACGTACTTTTTGTTGATGATGCCATATGAAATCGCTGGGACAGAAAGGGTTAAATACACTTGTGCTTGACAGGAATAAATTCCAGTCTCATGAAGCTGTCTATCTTATAAAAACTTTGAATCTTGATTTTGGTCAAGTCTTCTTCTATAGTCTTCTTCTATTGGAGGTAGTCATAGTGGACATAGTCTTTCTATTGGAGGGAGTGGGGGGGCGTTTTTGTGGTCATTCGCCGTTGGCCCCTCCTCCTTGCATAAAAAATATTTATATTTAATGGGAATATGGGAGGGGGGCCTATGCCTATTGAGGTACGCACGCCCAATAGTTGCGACACCTCAATCACAGGCTAACATCAAGTAAGTTTGAATTAGAATAAATTGGGTAAGGTTAGGTTAGCACAGGTTAGGTTACGTTAGTTGTTTATAAAGCCAAATGGTTAATACTATGAGAATAAAAACCCACTCTAATAGGATGCCAGTGGGCGTCGAAACTGTCGTGGAAATAAACTCTGTCTATTAGAGTGGGTTTTTATTCTCATATTTTGACCTTCACGTAAAAAAAGTGAAGTTTTTTGGTTAATACTATTTTTAATAATGTTTAATCGTATTATCCATTCCATACTTAGTTACATGCATTTTTTAATAGATGTTATAATAGCCTTAGCCCATTAGTACCCAGAGGTCTTTTTTGAGACTGAATAAAATTGTCTGGCATTCGCCAGAACAAAATCAGTAAAGTAACGCTGGGCACTAATGGGTTAATTATGTAAACTTACTGCAATATACGGAGCGAGTTTTAATTTACATTTAAATTCTTTGGTGTCCCCTAATAAAGAATATTTATATCAAAGAAAATCGTTTAATGGATAACTCTTGTAATCTCAAATTTAGTAATTAAAATTGTGACTTTAGTATTTAAAACATAATATAAATGAATGAAAATGAAAAGGTTTATTGGCAGACTATAGTCCATATGACAAATATTATTAATACAATGACAGTTCATATACTAAGGATAGAAATATATATACAACTGATTAGAAATAATACTGTAATGTCGAAGTTAAGTGGAGCTACAGACAGATGTTTTCGTACCAAGAAGTCCATAGCTTAGAGGATAAATGGCAGGACTCATGGATAGCTTGGATGATCGGATTGGTTGATTATTTTAATTCTTTGCATTAGACCAGCGTTTCTTAACCTGGGGTGCTAGCACCCCCAGGGGGTCCTGAAATCAATTTTAGGAGGTGCTGGAAAAGGGCTTCTGTCATGTGCAGTATGGATACGTTAGGTCCGTTAACCAAACTCCTTACCTTACCTTAAATTTACCTTAAATTTACCTTAAAGCGCTTCTGCCTCAAGGGTGCGCTGCTCCCTCGAAGTCCGCTCTGCGCCTCCTGAGGCGGGGCCACGACGGGGTCGCCACCCCTCTTTTCTCTCGCTCCTGCCATACGATTTGGTCCCCTATTGAATTTGTGGGGGCTTGTCTGGCAGAGGAATACCCTGACACTGTGGGTTGGTCGGGTATGTTGACTAAAAACATGCCCAAGTGTTTTTTAAAAGTATCTACTGGGACTGCACTTATATCTCTAAGGTACTGAGGCAAGGAGTTAAACAGGCGAGAACCCTGCCTAGAGATACTATTATATTGAAGGGTTTGAATCCTTCTCAGACTGTTTGGTGGGAGGTGATATTTTTTACACATTCTTCCAGTTCTTGTTAAGGTGGGCACAATTGGTTCAGTGTTGGGGGCAACTAAAAGCCCTTCTAGAATTTTCCAGGTGTAGATTAGGATGTATCTCTCAAACCTTCTCTCTATGAAATAAAGGTTGAGGCCTCTGAGCCTATCCCAGTAGTTTAATTTGTTTTTACTCACTGTTGCCCATCAGGTTGTTTAATATACGAGGTAAAGGTTTCTTTGTAGGCCCTCAATTTTTTGCAATTCATTTTGTTTGTGGGGAAACCATAATTGAGAGCAGTAGTCAATGCGTGGAAGGACAAGTGATTTCCACAGGGTAAGCATGGTCATACTGTCCCTAGTTCTGAATGTCCTCAGTATATATCTATTAGTTGTTTGCATGATGAGGTTACTTTGTCAGTGTGCCTGTTGAATGTTGCATCTTCAGATAATATAATCCCTAGATCCCTGACATGATCAGTTTGTACAATATCTTTTCCTGTGGGTCCAGTGTAGTTGAATTGTTCTTTCAGGTATTTATTTGGTCCATACTTAATTAGTTCAAATTTGTCTTCATTGAAGGCCATATTGTTTGCATCTGCCCATGCATATATAGTTCGTAGATCTTTTTGTAGCTCTACACAGTCTTCTTTTTCTGTAATTGGTCTTAGTATTCTGGTATCATCTGCGAATTCATAAACTCCTAATCTTTTCTATTTTATTAACAGATATTATTGTATGAGAATTTGCATATATATTTAATTACGAAAGATTTATTGCACGTTTACATTATCACCATTAATATTAAGAAGGAAGACGTTGACTGTCACAAGAAATTTACTTTTTTTGCATGATTTTGACCCCAAGATTAGGGGGTAAGTAATTCTCCTTGATTGTTATTCTTAACATTTCTTTTGGCCGCTTGATCTATTGTTATATTCAAGAACAAGTATTTTATTATATTGTTATATTCAAGAAAGTATTTAGGTTTGAATTTGTAAATATAATTCTTTGTGTGTCTTGTTTTAATATCGTTTTAAAATTTTTCCTCTTTTATTTTTTACTCTAAATGTGCTGCTTTAAATGTACGTTCACTTTGCTTTAACTTCATATCTTTTTATTCAAAATATTATTGGTCAACTATAAATTGTACTCATATTCTTATTTGTTTTGTATTTGCGGGTGCTTTTTGCTACTAACTTTTGCTAACTTTTTGCTGCTAACCAGGTGAAGGGTGTGTGCTGGACTGCCTAGACCTAACTACAGGGGGTGCTGATGTCGAAAAAGGTTAAGAACGCTGCATTAGACGTGTTGAGCACGTCTTGTTACCTCCGGGAAGCTCGGGACATTGCGGGTAGCAAACATTTGCGAAGCTGAGCTCTCGGGGGGGGGGGGGGGGGGGGGGA